>CM062809.1:484493155-484649096 GCA_031772625.1 Pinus tabuliformis | reverse complement strand
ATTAAATCTGAAACCTATTTCATTATTTTTTAATGCATTTATATTAAGTAGAGCCCATATTTTTGTAATTAAGCTGAAGGCATTTTTTTATTGTGAGGTTCCATGAGCTTATCTGATACGATGTTTCGGAAATGAGAGCATTTTTTTGGAGACCGTCTCTCCTCCTCTGTTCTTTTTTTTAATTAATTAAACATTAGGGTGTTGTGCGTTTTGAGAATGTTTTTAGTTGGAAATTTAATTTATTATTATTGTTAATATTTTAAGTTGTGAGGCTCCATGAACTTATCTGATACGATGTTTCGGAAATGAGAGCATTTTTTTTGGAGACCGTCTCTCCTCCTCTGTTCTTTTTTTTTAATTAAACATTAGGGTATTATGCGTTTGAGAATGTTTTTAGTTGGAAATTTAATTTATTATTATTTTTAATATTTTAAAATTATGACTAATTGTATTTATACTTATTTGGGTATTTTTTTAATTGTATTTATTTGGGTAATTTTTTTTATGTGATAAATTGAAATTGATTAATTTTATTATTATATTTCTTTATAATTTATTTATGTTAATGAATAGAAAAATAATTTTTATTTTTAATTAAATATAATTTTATATTATTATGGTAATAAAATTTAATCATTATAATTTAAGTTTTATATATATATATATATATGAACTTCTTAACTAACTCCAAATGATAAATTAAAAAACCCAATAGAAAGTATGGGAGAAAATTTAAACAGAATTACTAGTTTAGTATAGAAGATATGGATAAGGTAAATTGTTGATAATTTGTTTTGAAAATATTTCTCCCAAAAAATATATATATATATATATTCCATTGTAAAAAATTTCAATATTTTTTCCTCTTTTATCCATTCCCGAGTGTGCATGTGGGGTTGACTCACAGAGACCGTGTGTGGTCTTGTGTCTGAGTCCGAGTTTGAATCATGGATTATGGGTACAGGACGAGGCAACTGTATTTCAATAGTTATTACCTAAAACAAAAATAAATTTGATTTTGTTATTATCTCTTAGAGTTGGTCATGAGGTTTTGGCTTTAGGTATATGCTATATTAGTTTTTCTGATTATATTGCTTATTTTCTTTGTGTTTTATTGAAAATTTGGAGGTAAAGATAAGAGTAACTATTTGAACTTTGTTATTATCTCTTAGAGTTGGTCATGAGATTTTGGCTTTAGGTATATGCAAATTAGTTTTCTGATTATATTGCTTATTTTCTTTGTGTTTTATTGAAAATTTGGAGGTAAAGATAAGAGTAACTATTTGAACTTTGTTTTATTTATTGTTGTTGTTCAAATTCTATTCCAATCCGCAATTACATGTATGCAAAGATGGTTGTGACTTTCTTCTTCTTAACCAGGTCTACTCAATATAGCCTTACCAAATTTTTACATGTTTATCATATTCAGCTTTCATTAACACTGGTGCATTATGGTTATTTAACCAAAATTTTAAAGTAAAAATTTTAATTAACCCAGTTGTATTAGTATAGCTCGCCTCCCCTGGCACTTTCCCATTAGATTAACCCAAATTTTGGTCAACATATTTCTTAAATTAATTTAGGTAACATGTTTACCTTATATCTCTTAGAAAATTCTTTTGTTGTTGTTCATTGATTTGTTTCTTCCATAAGTTTAACCACCTAATCTAGTCTAGTTTAAATTTAACCACCTAATAAAATAAAATAAAAATTATTACAGTTGTTGCACTTGTACCTTTGTTTCATCTCATCATCATAAAGACCAACATCTCTATTAATTTCCTTAAATTCAAACTTTTTCTTGATGCATTTTGGAAATTAAGAAACATTTAAAACTTGAGGTCACCTAATCCAAGATCCAGAGCACTCCACATGAAACCCAACGCTCAACATAGTGTTTACTCCGCTGCCAAAAAATATAAGGAACATTGTTATGCCCTCATCTTCCTCATTAACTTGGATTGCGCACCACTTTTCCCTCTTTTTGGTTTCTTGGATCTCTATCTTTTTACACTTATCAAATGTGTTTGAATTTCCACTTGGATGATCAATCTCAATCTCAGCCTCACTTTCACTTCCTTCTTGTTCATGGTCTTGGGCATCTATTTTTGTGTAATTCTTGAAGATAAATATCACCACTATCTTGATGAGCGTATCATGTGACCAAACAAACCATTCCTATAATGGATTTGGAGTTAAATCCATAACCCAATATAAACGAGTATTCCATATTGGCACACTTCCTACTGCACTTACAATTCCTTAGCAAATCCCATTCCATGTTATTGCCATTGCAATCCATCCTCTTTCTCCAACTTGTTTTCAATTAAAAAATAATTTATTTATTCTTGTTATATTTAATTTCAATTCCTTGGCAAATCCCATTCCATGTTATCGCCATTGCAATCCTTTTTCTTTCTCCAACTTGTTTTCAATGAAAAAATAATTTATTTATTCTTGTTATATTTAATTTCAATTCCTTGGCAAATCCCATTCCATGTTATTGCCATTGCAATCCATCCTCTTTCTCTAACTTGTTTTCAATTAAAAAATAATTTATTTATTCTTGTTATATTTATTTTCAATTCAATACTATTTTTATGTACTACAGCGTATTATCGTGTGTGCAACAAAGTTTAATTATCATAATTTACATCCAGATCTCATTTTGTACTTACTAACTTTACCTATACATTTTTTAAGTGTGTTTTTCGTTCGTCATAAATTAACATTTATGGAATCTAAATGTGTCCAATTGGACACGGTGAATGTATATAAAAACTTATCATTTCTCTTGTTTTTATTAAATACTTTCATGTGTGCAGTTAAGAATAAAACTAATTTCGTTTTAAAAGGGAATGATTTTTGGGTGTAAAATGGGCTTTTTATTTTTATATTTTTCTAAATCCATTTATATTAAAACACACGTTTTTATCAATGTCGAGTATATCTTTTCTACTCAAACATAAAATTATGCAATCTTATCTTTAAACAATCTAATGTCGCAAATATGAAATGACCATATATAAAAGTACATAATTTTATGTCATGTCAATTCATATATATATGTAACTTAGTTGAAAATTAATAATAAAACAATTATTAATAAAAGTAGGTTGATTTATTTAATGAAAATAATATTGTATGAGATAATTAATTAATAATTAATATTATCTTTTTTTAAGATTTTTAAATTTTAAATTACTTATATATATTTTTCATGTATTAAGAAAATTGTTATTTTAATTTAATAAAATTAATTTTAGATTTTATTTCCTAAAAAGAATTTTAGGCTTATAAGTTCTCTTTTTTTTGGGAAAGAAATTTTTCATTAATATAATGAAAATAATTACATTTTGTAAAACTATACTAAAAGCATGTTTTCGAGACATAAGTTTCACTAACATATATAGTTGATTTATGCATTTGTATGTGAAAATTAATAGAGAGTCTATCATAAGGAATTACAGATTTTTAAGGAAAACTTTAAAACTAGTTTTCATATGTAGTGATAAATATCAATGACATATCACATAAACTGTGAAGACAAATAAGAAAACAAAAGCATGTCACTAAAGAAAATCTAGTAAACAATAAGGGGAGTTGTATCTGGAACCTCTAACTTAGTAATGGTCAATGATAAAACTCGAAATATTCACCATATGTATGTCACTTGATGTACCACTACCCTTAATCCAACAATAGACCCTCTTTAGAAAGGGACTCGAAATATTTTGAAATATTCACTATCTAGATGTCGCTTGATGTACCACTACCCTTAATCCAACAATAGACGCTCTTTAGAAAGGGACTTGAAATTTTTCTAAATATTCACCATCTCGATGTTGTTTGATGTACCACTACCCTTAATCCAGAAATAGTCCCGCTTTAGAAAGGGACTCAAAATATTCACCATCTACATGTTGCTTGATGTGCCACTGCTCATAATCCAACAATAGGCCTTCGTTAGAAAGGGAATTTATTGTCTCATTCCATTCCCTATAAATATGCTGGCATGTGTAAAAATAAAAAGAAAATTATAATATGTTAGTCTAATCTAAAAGAGGTGTGAGGACTTGATTTATGTAATGTGTTTCCCCTTTTGATCCATTCGATAACCAATTATGAGTCACCAAAAATATAAATTTGTTTTCAATCCAATTCTAAAGGGTGAAGTAGCACAATATTTAGAACTATCAATTATGCAAAGTTGTTTGATCCTTCTCCCAAACCCATCTTGATTTTGTAGTAATGATTTGGCTCAAGATAAAAGACTACACCACCCTCACACCTACTATTTTTTCTCTAAGAATCATCATTAAAACACAACCAAGGAATAATACAATTAGTGTGCTCTTTAAAGATCATTCAAGAATTTATGTTGGTGTTTTCTTGTGGAAAGTATGAAAGAATAGATGAAATATAGGCAATCAATTTATCATGAGGAATCTATTTCTCTTGAAAAATAAGCCGATTCCATGCCAACCATATACCTTCATGCCACATATCACTGGTTTCCGGGTTTCCTATATGGGATAATTTGGAAAAGACTTTCTGAATTATAATATTTGGAAAATTTGTGGTGAAACATGATCTTTATCATAACCATCCTAGGGGTCAACACCCACCCTGAATCTAATGTTGCTGCCAATATTCCAAGCAAGTGAAGACCCAATCACTTAAGAAACATTTAGAATGGATTGCAAAACCAAAGTTGAATTATATTTATTTCAATTTCTTATTTAGTCTACCGAATCACGGAAAATATTTTTTTTTCACCACCTCAATCAACAAATTATTTACAAATTCTTTAGACTTTTTTGGCCAATGGAGCTTTGGAGAAACAAGGAATATTTTTTAATCCACATCTACTAAAAAGTTTTGGCATCGCAATTCCCTCCCATTTAACGCAAGGTATTGTAAAATGATCTTTTAACCATTCATATAGAAAAGATGATCGAACCTTTCTCATTATCTCCAAAATCCCATTCGAAATCCATGTTAAAGACATTCAGTAGTCAAGGATGCGCTCTAGCATCAATTTTATTAGAACCCAATGGCTTGCTTTTCAAAACCATTTGAAACTCCAGTAGCTTAACCTTTTCTCTAGTTTTGTAATCAACCATCTCAAGTCAAGATTCATGTAATTATTTGGTTTAAATGGAAGCCCAAATATCTCATATCCCCACATACATATTTCATTTCATAGGGGAAACGATTGGCTAAAATATTTATATCTCCTTCATCTAGGTTTTGCATGGAGATGGTAGATTTTCTGAAATTTATTTGCATCCCCATTGTAGTGACAAATAGGTTCAATACCTCTGCATGACTCTTATCAACTCTCTGATATTTCCCACAACGAAGTAAATTTCATCCACAAAGAGTAAGTGTGCAATATAAAAGTTTCCAGCAACAACAATACCTTGAAACAAAGCTCCTTTTTTAAGATCAGCTAGAGCCTTGCTAACCCCTTCTATAATGAGAAGGAAAAGAGGAGGGAATAATGGACAACCTTGTATCAGCCCTCATTTTCCTTGAAAAAATTGAGATGTAGAACCATTTATTAAAACTGCAAAGGGCACCGAAGATAAACATCCCCTAATCCAAGATGTAAAGGAATGATTGCACTTGATGTGAGTCAATAATAGCAAGGTATACGTCTAACACACTCTATCATAATCTTTTGAGAGATTAATATTTATAACATCGCCCTTAATATGTTTAGTCTTCATACTAGGTAAGGATCCCTATGGCACCCTTATCACTTCGTGAATTTAACAACCTTCCAAAAAATCAAGTTGTTCCTCAAGGGTTGATTTGAATAAAATGGGCTTGATTCTTTATGTGATTACCTTGACAATTATTTTATACATACAGTTACAAAGAGATTTTGGTCGAAATTATTCAAAAGTTTAAATATCACTTACCTTTGGAATAAGTGTTATGAAAGTTGAATTGAAGGTTACCAAAATTTTTTTAGAGGTTCAAGACTCTTTGGTGACTTGAAGGAGATCCACACTCATTTGTTCATAGAAACCTATGAAGAATTCGATGGTCCATCCATCTAGACCTGGAATTTTATCCTTCTAAAAATTTTACATTAACTCTTTTAACTCATCTTTAGTAATCTCCTCCACTAAATGTTGATAATCTTATTTTGCAACAAAATAGGTGAACTAAAGAGCCTTTCAAACTGCTTCTATGATAGTAACTCCCTTAGGTGTTTTAAAAAGGATTATAAAATGTTGTTTCCCCAAATCAACCAGACCCTCAAAATAGGTAATCTCTAATCCATTTTCGTCCTTCATACCCCATATAATCTTGTTTGAGAACCCTTTCGCACATGCTTTAATTTTTTTTTTGTTCTCATCTCCACAATCTAAACAAATAACCCAGCTCTTCAATCTCCAAGCTTCATCTTTTTTTATTAGAAGCTTCTTTCTTTTAGATTCTACAATTATCGATTGAAATTTGGCTGATTGAATTAAGTATCACCTAAAGTTCATCTTCAGTGTCTTTGAGCTCTTCATCATCTTATCTCCTCTTCAAAAAAACCCATTCCATTGTTACTTTTTTTGCATTTATACAATCTTTTAGCAAATCACTCTGCCATTGATCTTTCTTAGTAGGAAACTAGCAATACCTTCCTACTTTGAATAAGTTTTCTAAAATATTTTTCCTTTAGCCAGTATGAATTGAAATTAAAAGGATTGGCTCGTTTTTTCCTGCTTGCCTTCAAATCCAGAAAAGTTGGAAAATGATCTGATTCCCCTCCATTTCCAACCCACTTCCTATATAGGGAGATATATTATGTAATAGCCCTAGTCACTTCTTATATTTTGCAAGTATTTTGGAAAAGTAAAAAGAAAATAGTCACATGGGTTAAGGGAGAAATGAGACTGACTCCAAGGCTAAGAATGATTTAGCTTGAGGGATATTTTGAAGATTGACAAATGGAAAGGAAAGGGGCAGGTAGCATTATGGTAGACAAAAAAAATCAACTAGTGATGATAAGTTCAACAAAATAAAAAAATGGAACGGAATGACAAATGAATTTCATTTGATTGACCCATAAGTTTTGGTTCGGGCTAGAAAGAACTATAGGATATGCTAGAATAAGGGGATTAAAGAGGGAAGGGGAACACACTGAAGGGGGAATGAGAAGACTTTTTTGGCACCACTTGTGGTTTCTACTAGAGGATCATATTCATAACCATTGGAGGTAGCATGCAATTTGGATGTACCCAAGGAATAATCGTCTTATGCCTTGGAGTCTAGCTCGATGGAGACCACTGCACAATAGGTTTGATCGCAATAGTTTATGATTGGGAGGTGAGTATCATCCCTATCCTAGTGCCTATCTTTTTTGGAAACTTATGAATCTCTGATGTTAACTAAAATACTTTCTACTCTCATCGATATGCTAGATGTATGGCATATGTACATATCAAATATAGTTTGGTTGATGGCTATATTAATTGGGACACTCAAAGTGTTATCCACCCTATGTATGATTTATATAAGAATTGTATGCGCATGGGGGGAGGGGTGCTAAAATACTTACAAGGTGTTCAGTGAGGTTTATGTAACACGCTTGTATCTAGTATAGGCTTGGGCATAAATACCTAGATGTACATATATCAATCCTAACCTAGAATGCATGTAGGAACAAGGCTTTGTTGGAGTGACTGTGTGTGAATTATGCCTCTAATTATGTTAGTTTTGACTAAAAAAAGGTTACAAGTAAGTTGATCTAGAGTCATTGCATCATGTTTCATATGGTGAAGCTCCACTTAACAAAAATTTTGCAGAGGAATTTGTTCCTCGAGTCACCACAGTCATGCTAATGTAAGTAATTTGTTCTTCTCCTACTTGCAACCAACATCATCTGACAGACAAACATTGTCAGGTAGTCGACGAAAGTGAATGGTGTTCTACTGAACAATTAAGGCTTGTAATGTCTTTTGGTATGGTCATTCAACGCAGCACACCATAGTTTCCCTATCAAACCCACCTCTCGGTTACCACACCACACCCTCAGTTATTAGGTTATTTCCAAAAGTATATTATGGAATGCAAGTTCCGATATCTATATATATTATATATCTAATCTATATCTATATATATATATATATATATATATACTATATATATATATATATATATCTATATATATATCTATATCTATATATATATATATATATATATATATATATATATATATATATATAGATATATATATATGATGTATTATTGTGTGTCACTATGTATATATTAGCGTATATTACTATATATAAGAGACACGATGTATGTATTGCATTAATCTTCCTATGGAAATTCTCTACCCTAAAAGGTCCCTCTTAGGTCCCTTTCGGAAGTAGACCAAGAAGTTGACACATAGGTTTAGCCGGTTAGGAATATCCCAGCATGGTAAGGTTTAGTCTTATCCTTGGCTTCTATTCTATGATAAACTGAAAAAATGTTGTGTGCTTAAACACCCCATTTACATGATCCAATGATGACACTAGTTTACTAATTCACCTTTCTGAAATTGAAGTGTATAATTTCCGTTATTATTTGTATGTTTCCTGGTTGACATTACAAGTTTTTCTTGCTGACATATCCTACGTTATTTCTAGCTGAGAATGTAAGGCATGACAAATTGACCCAAATGGTGAATTTAAATGCCCTAACACACATTGTAAATATAATGTGCTTTACCTTCTGATTTCCACAGTGGTACTACTGGTTGGGTCAATTTTCTGAGCGATTGTTCATGATGGAAAGTGCAACTTTGTTCTATGTTTTTGAACATGGTTTGTGTCTTTTAAAAATGATATGAGAAAAATTTCTTATATAGTGATACCTTCAATTCATGTTTATTAGTATCCTTAGGATGGTTACATTGGTTGCTTACAATATGTTTCAATGTAGCCTTGTGATGAGGGTTATCCTTGTGTCATACCTGAACCTATCTCTCTATTTATCTACTATTTTCATTGAAGGACATGGCGGTTTAACAATAAGATTGATTATGGGTGACAATACCAGTTAATGGGTATCCTTCACTATTCCAACATGCTCTATAGGGAGTTGGAATTAGTTCTTATTGCATAATAAATTTTGTTTCTCTCACAAAAGAAACATTGAAATTAGTTGTAAAGTTCCCAGGTTTTCCATCATGTTTTAGTTACATTCAACAATGGATAAAATCCATTTTGAGTTGTGTAAAATAAACTTTTTATTGAATTATGGAATTTATGTTGTCCATTTATGCGAAATGTTAATGATTGCCTCCATTAATCATGAAAAATGAATTTAGAGGATTTTTTTAGTAAATAAGATTATACATAATATAATATTAGTACTATATACGCCTGTTATCAGGTAAATAGATATATAGGTATCCATTGTATTCATCTAAGGTTACCACTCATAAGAGGCATAAGTCCAAATTGTATTGAATACATTTCAGATGGTACATTGGTACTTTTAACAATATTCCTAAAATGTTTATTTTGTAGTTTATCTATGAAGGGTAACTTGTCTTGTTCAACAGTGAAACGAAGACAAATGTAAATGAAAAAGTAAGCAAACACAGAGAAAATTGAAGCTTTCCTTCATTGTTTTATCATATATTAATGATTTTTTCTCACCGATAAGGCTACCTATGTGAACCTCCCTATCAACTAGAATACAATTTCATTCATAATTTTTTTCTAACTTGTCATCCTTAGTTCAATTCATAAAACATAATTTCTTATGGCAATACACTCTAAGGATCAAATTACCCAAAAACAAAATATTGTTAGTAGGGAAATTGATTGACCTGAAATGTTGCAAGTTTTGTACCCTTTCCATTGAAGAAGACCAAACTATTTGCCTTATATTTCAATTAGGTCATTGTATGTGTACTTATCAATAGTCACTAGTAGTGGAATGAAGAAGATAGAAAAATATAAATGAGGCATGTGCTTGCCAAAATAATTTTAGGTTGAGGTGCAACTGATGTACCATTATGTTGTGTATTAGAAAGCAAAGAAAAAATTTCAATAATAAAGAATGGAGCTTTGAATAGCTTATATAGTTTGTTGAATTTCCTTAGTGCTGCTTAAAACAGAGACATCCAATGCAATATGAAGATTTGAATAATATACGTAGTCTATTAGGTTTTCCTTCAGAACATGAATATGAAGAGTAAACATAGATCAAAAACAGAAATAATATAAGATGCAAAAATTTGAATTGAGATGCTTTAGAATTTCAAAACATGAGTACTGATAAGGAAACTAGAATAGGTGGAGACAGCCATTAGGTAAATGGTATTGTTTTATAAACAATTTACTATGACTTCATATATCTACCTAAATTGAAGCTCTCATTTTATACTTTTATAAGATTAAATTTATCATGAGATTTTAACATGGCTTATAACACAACGATTATCAACTGTTGTCCTACAAAAACTGAATATATACCTATCCTCTTCTCTAGATGAGAAGACCATACTGTCTTTGACAATTGTGTATCACTAAATAGGACTACTTGCATTCACGAGGAGTGATAGTGATGATTTTTAATGTCCACTATAAACAAACTAAGTCTATTGGATTTTAAGATTAAATAAAAAGGAAAAAGAGAAAAAAAAAACAAACCAGCTCTTGGTGTGAGGGGTTCTGTTACAAGTGGTATCATAGCTGTCAAGTTCAACACTGTGGCATAATGGGATCTATGGCAAAAAGAGTGAAAGATAAAGGATGTAACCCTAGAATTTTGGGGGCTACTTCAATTTATGGCTTACTTAAAGTAGAGGGCCATTTATTCCAAAATCCTCATTGATTGTGTTATAGAGAGGAGGTTTTTTGCAAAGGCCCCTAGGTTTTGGGCTTTGATGATCTCTTCTAAGAGACTCAACATATATTACTTCATGGAGCAAATACTTACAACAAGATGAAAAAGAAATTATTGTCCTTAGGAGACTAAAGAAATTAGAGCATATTAACTACCATCCCGAAAGAAATGGAGGCAACATCTTGGCAGGAAAAAGTGAATTGGACTTTAACAAGCAAAGACAATTCTATTTAATAAGCTTCAAGTCCCCTAGGTTAAGAGGGGATAGTAATCACTAAAAAATAATAAAGATAATAAAAATATTTCCACTAGTTTATCTATAGAAAGACACTGGTGCATAGTGGCATAATGTGTCATAAAGATGTGTAGCAAACTCTAATCATCCAATTTTCCACTCTAGAAGAGGACCCTTCCCGGAAAAGTGATGCAATAATTAAAAATTTAAAGTTAGCATTAACCCATGCATAAAATGTCTTGGTAAATGATAATCTCCAAAAGGCATGTTCAGTCATTTCATCCCTACCACAAAATGTGCATGCAACATTTGTAACACCAAATTTATGAACTCTACTCTTGATAGTCAATCCTTGATGAAGCATATGCCATAATCATGTTCCATGTTTTCAAGTATAATGATACTTCCAAATGGATTGGCATCTCCTCAACCAATGTGATTCAAGGTCCCTCACCCCTAACCTAATGTTCGAGCACATGAAAATATTACAACATGTATGATATGGTTGTAACAATATTTTATGATATTATAGATGTAGAAGTGGCCCCACTATTCCATATGCAACCCACCAAAACTAACATAGCCCATGGAGATGCATCTAATATCTATATATATATATATATATATATATATATATATATATATATATATATATATATATATATATATATATATGTATAGAAACCCTATTACAGATGTCTCAATAAACAATTTAACTTTTGAGCTCAACTAATATGATGCCAAGTATGCAATTGTTGGTGCTCATGGTCTCATAAATCCTTCCATTATAGAAAATATTTCACTGCAAATATTTTTCCAACAATAGGTGAAAGATCTAGTTGACCATTGATATAGTGAAATTTCTAAATAGGTCTTCACGCCAAATCCCATGCAACCTAGGGCCACAAATATGCCTTCTCCACTATATTTGGTTCATTGTACTCTTAAACCTCTTGTAAAAAAATGAGTTCATATAAATGTTTTAGCTCATATACATCTCTAGGAAATTCCTAACTTGTTTTAGCAAGATGTCATGTACATCCTTCATCTTGATTTGGAGATACCCTAGTCTAATGATATTACATTAGCGATTGTTTTGAAAATGCACTCTATCATAATCACTGGCTTCATATGCAACAAAATTGTTTTTGCATGGATTTACATGGCGAGATGCCATAGAATCAAGTACTTAACCAATGCTACTACTAGAATCATAAAGTATGCATATTTTACTAGAACAATAAATAAAACATCAACTTCTGAAACTACAATAATTGTGTTACCTTTGTTTGTGCTTCTAAGTATTTTATTTGTGCTGGTCGATTTTTATTCCTTTCGTTCTTTCTTCTAGACCCAACAATCTCTTTTCTTGTGACCTATTTTTTCATAGTGAAAACAACTAATTTTTCTTAATATTGATTTGGATATTCCTCATAATATTTAACACCCCTATCTATTAGGTTTAATTTTCCTTCCATAATCACCTATGGCTAGATATTCTCCTCCCTAACTTTTTGTAATTGATTTATGTAGCAATTCCTCATTCAGTAAATTTTTTCTAATGTCGTCAAACTTTAGGGTCTCTGTAAATGTTGAAGTGTTCATAGCTAATATCAAATTCTTCTAGACATCTAGCATGGAGAATATGAGTAGGATGGCTCTAATTTCATCATCTATAACAATTTCAATGAAGGCAAGTCGATAGGTAATTATATTAAAGTTATTAAAATTATTTGTGAATAGAATATCCTCTTTCATTTTGAGATTATACAGCTTCTTTATCAAGAGAATTTTGTGTGGTGTTGTGGTTTCCTCATACAAATCGTGTAACCATGTTCATATTCTTTATGTTGTCTCCTCACAAGCCACATTGAAGTAGACATTCTTTGCTAAATACTACAGGATTGTAGTAATGAACTTCCTATCTCGAAATTTCTGAGCTTCATTTTCATTGATAAGGGTTTCTTTGCCACTCCCTGAATCGACAAATATCAATCCTTCAAAGCTAGTATATCCTCCATTTCTAATTTACATCAGGGGAAATATGCCTACTTCAACTTCTCTATATAAATAATTGTAGTTGTTTAAATACCTATGGATTTGATACCAATTGCTAAAAATTAAAATAAAGGAAAAACTAAACTTAAAATAAAATAGAGTAAATGATAATAGTTACTAATAGTACACCCAATAATGCAAAAAATAGTTGGAATAAGGTTAGTAGCTTTATTTATTAGCAAGATTAAATACATAAGCTTCACCTAACCTACACATTTTCATACAAACACTTCTCACATGTTCACCTCATCAAAGCTAAATAAATGAACTTGCATCTTCCCATTCACTTAACACATGTTCACCTTTTTTCCCATTACACATGAGGGCTTCTAGCATATTTATAGACTTCATCCCATGTGATAGCATGGTATAATACTGCATGTCCAAAACCATGACTCATTTGAGTCCTTCCAAAACATTACAAAATCCTGAAGAAGTTAGGAAAATATGATATTTATTTTAATTTCATTTGGTCTCACATCTAACATGTTTTTCTTTTCCAAAGAATTTTTTTTTGCTTAGGGCAAATTATCTTATAATGTGTTGTAAAAATGTAGATTGTGTTTCTGTTTTCAATGGAATTTAATGATTTAAACTTAAAATTATGATTGTGTCTTCTTTATTTATGTGATATATATATATATATATATATATATATATATATATATATATATATATATATATATAGATAGAGAGAGAGAGAGAGAGAGAGAGAGAGAGAGAGAGAGAGAGATATGAAATTAGAATTAAAATCATTGGTTCATATTTGTTTTATTTAGCCACCTTAAATAATGTGTAGATTTAATGTTTGATATTAAATTATCTATTTAAATAAATATAATTTTAATAATGTATAGACATAATTGTTAGTATTAACTATGATATGTGAGTGAAGAAGAGGTGTCCCTTATACCTTACTCTTTTTGATATATACATCGATAAGGTAGAAGATTGTTTAGAGAAAGAAAGTTGTATTAGCCAAACTTTACTTGCTACAATCATAAACCTTATTCTTGTATGTTGATGATATTGTTCATTTGGTGAAGGGTCCTTAGCGTCTTGGCAAGAAACTAATAATCCTCAAATATTTTTGTTCCAAGATGGGTATGACTTTTCTGGTATGGAGTCCTTACGATCTTGGAAGGAAACTAAGAAGCTTCCAAGACTTTTGTTCCAATATGGGTATGATTGTTAATACTAACAAAATGAAAGTAATGATAATTAAATTCAAAAAGATCACATATGATACATTTTTATACAATGACAACAACAACTTGGAAGAAGTGTTTTCTCACAAATATTTCTAAATGGATGTTCATCACAAAATAAACTAGAATTATCACATTTAAAAAATGATTAATGGATAGTGGAAAGTTTATTATGGATTTGAAAAATAATTGTAAATGAGTAGATATTTTCTTGTGATATTTAAAACAAAAATTACTCTCATATTATTTTATATGGATAATGGAGATGTGGCATATCCAGAGAGTTGTGGAGAAAGATGAAATAGACACAAAAGTAATTTATAATCTTCAATTTCAAAATTAAACGAAATACACCCTATCTGTAACACCCTCCTCACACATCTACCCAGGTAACCAGGAAATTGGGGTAAACATGTGACGAGAGGTTATGATGATTGGATTCAACGTCCTATGTGGCCTTAAGGAAGTGGAAACGACGGAACACATCAACCAACCTATCCACATCAGCAATAGAACCCTCGGGAGACATGTCAGCCACTCAGACATCTTGTCCCTGGGTCCCACTAATGTTCTGGACATCTTAAGCCTCAGTCTCTCTCATGCTATAGTCATGAAAACATCATAGACTTGCCTGTCAGTGTCTAGAGACCCAATTTGCTAGTTTTGTGCTAGCGCCCTGGGATTTGAGCCAATTTTTCAGGCCCAAAGCCCGTGTAACTACCCAAAATGGAATGATATATTAAGATCAGTTAAAAGACAGGGAAACATTGATGCAAAATCAACAAGTTAAACAAGACCTTAATCATACTCCTACTAGCCATGACAGATATTTCGTCAAACATATCATCAACATGTAACCTACATGTGTAAACAACAGAATTAAGCGTAGGGAGCTCATACTTATCTGAGAATCGTTATGAACCATTTTTCCCTCATGTCATTTTCTACATTATCATATATTATGCCATAGATACATTATTCATTCATTTACAAGTAAAACATGCTAAGAGCCATACATAATTGTTGTCATAAAACATACATATAACCAACATAATAGGGACAAAAATATCATAAGCATATCAGCCATAAAATCCACATATACATCAGTACATTTACACATGAAAATCAAGGGAATGAATTTCTCATTAATGAATGCAATAAACCAACTGGAGATGGGACTACCACGTTCCACCTGACCATAGATTAGCTGAGCCAAGTCTCTCTTTAGCCAATCACCCCCGTGCCATATTCCAAGCATGAATTTGGGACTCATAAAACACACCAAAAACACCAAATAAGCATGGATGCCACCGAAGTTCACCACCTACACCATGAGGAATTTGTGTTCCTCCTAGCTTGTCATGCTTTACCGTAATCCACAGTCTGATCAAGGGACCTCTAGGCCCTGCACAAAGACACACTCTCCAGCCTTTACTATACATCACATCCCGTGACTGTTAGGCCCAACAAAGAGAGATCCACCTCTTGGCTTTATCGTATATCCTGCCATTCACCGACAATGATTCCTAGGCCCACCAAGGCACACAATCTTGGCTTTACCGAAATCCACAGTTTGTTTCATGGATTACTAGGCCAGTGGATTTACCATGATCTACAGTCTAGTTCAGGGACCACTAGGACATGTGTTTTTCATTTCGAAGATCCACCCCACTCAGCTTCGAATCTATCTGCCCATCCCACATTAACCGAATATGAGAACCTGTCTCATCAATGCTATCAAGAAATGGAAAGGCTAGGCTAAATAACACTGTCACACCTGACAAAACCCATGTCAGAATAGAAAATAACCACATGCAATACCATGCTTGCCAAATCTAGCAAGGAAAATACACATGTAATTCGATACCTGCAATGAAGCCTGATGTAGCTACTTGATCCTACCTTTCCCTCCTTGGTCTTTGCTTCCTCTTGCCTTCTTTAACTTTCTTGCTCTAATGCCAAAGTGCTCCAAGAAAACTCTAAGTGTCCGAGAGTGAGAGAGAGAGAGAGAATAATGAGAGATCTCCAAAGCTAAACTGACAAAAGGGTACATTGACCAAGCTTCAGCCAAGAGCTTACATTGACCAAGAGCCTAACACTAGCTATGAGCTTGCCAACTGATCCTCATAAGCCTTTTTATGAATGGGGCCTCTATTTTCTTCATTTTCCATTATTTTCCTTCAATTTCTTCCTCACATGCAACCCGTGACCTTTCAACTTCATTTTCCCTAATTTCCTTTATTTTCATAAATAAATGTGAAAAAAATGCCATTTTTCCTTTCCAAAGCCTTAGCCATTGCCTTTGCCAATTTCCTCAGCCATAAACAACCAAATTAACACCCCCTAGGATGTCTTGCCCACCATTCAGCTTGGAATATATGTCCCATCAATAGTGTTATCTATATATTTTACGAGTTTTTAAACTAGGGTTTTTACACTATCCTATCCTCGTCATATAAGAAAGCTTCTTTCCCATTGAGAATGTGGCTATGACTAGATATCTAATATATAAGAAGAGGTTAAATAAACATGGAAGACAACATGCTTGTGAAAAGTGCTTCTATGTCTAGTCAAAACCACCTTTTTCTCAAGAAAGGATGGCATAAGAATGCCTAACCTTGGCTAGACCTTGTGTTATCATAAGGAATTATATGGAGAAAGAAAACTAGTATATTGTAAGGAGGTGATCAACCCAAATTTGGAAAATCAAAAGAATCTCTTTGTCTGAAGTAGTGTAAAGAAAAAAATAAACATTACTAAAATAAGAAAAAATTCTCATGATCTCAATACTGAAACTTAGAATTGATCAATTCCCAAAACACCTTGGGATGAAATAGCCTCTCACCTTTCCTTGGATGGGGTGTCCATGACATGAAAACAAGGGGGCATATGGCCTCCATACCACCACGTATGCTTGGCTGAGGATAGGGCCACAAGTGACCCCTAAGGCCATTATCATGTTTTGAATTCCCCAACACAAAGGATTATAATATTCAATGTTTCCATAATGTGAGTTCACACTAGTTTTAGTATCACCTTAGTTTTACTATCGATTTATGTTTTTATATGTCTGCTTCACTGTCGTACAAGTGTTCTTCTTATATTCTTCTCTAAATCTTTGCGTTTTTGGATTTTTTTGTTTATTATCTACTCTTTTTTATGCATATACTCAAGACCTACTACATTTTCTTCACCTCCTTCATATTGGTTCTTCCCTCTAGCTCTAGTTCTATCTTTGGACTACGAGACCCTGAACAAATTTATTTCTATTCAAATTCCCTCTCCCCTTTCCATTATGTCAAATCTAAACCTTCTAGTCTTATATCACTCTTGGCCTCTCTCTCTAGTTTCCAAATTCACGTCCATCGTTGGCCCTTCGAATGTTTATCTCTTCCATTTTGCAGAGTTCTCTAAATTGGATTCAGAGATAGGTTTTTGGCTCCTCCTTATCATTCCATGCTAGCACACTTGCAGTAGAAGGGAGGCATCTTATTTCAAGGAACAAGGGGGCTCTCACATCCAACAGAGGATGAAGAGTTCTATGCAATGTATAGGAAAATAATCCTTTGGCCATACACGATGAAATTACACGGGAAGAATGGGAAGTCATCAGAAAAAGAGGATGCTTAGTGGATTTGAAGGACTTGGGGAAAATTGCTGACTTGGTGCCTAACACGGGGCACACTTAAGGGTTCTACAATCAATACATGTACATTGTTGATCACAATTGGCACTTAAATCTCCTTCTTATCTAAGATCTCCTTATTGAAATGAGGCCATGGAGGAAATCCTGTTAATGTTGGATGGGTTGCAGCTAACAATGAGGAACCTGGATCAATGGATTGGTCAAATTGATGTTCATTTGGGAACTCCCCTAGACTGAAGTTGCTCTTTGGAAATGACAAGGAACCTATATATGTGGATGCCACCATTTCCTCCAAGTATAAATGATGGGTTCTTATCAATCTAGTGCGTTTAGATGTTTATGTCATTTTTTTTTTCTATTTAAATTATAGTCGAGGTGGCTCAATTACCCAATTTAGTTTTTCGTTTGTTTTGTTGAACTTTATCAAACTCTATGTGTATATATTTCCAAAATTGTGGTTATTTCACTTTTCTAGTTTTACATGTGGTAGACCAGGGCAAACATCCAATTCCTTTAATATTTTTCTTTGAAATATCCAATAGAAATTTTTAATTTACCTAAAAAAAATGCTATCTCACCATTGTGACACTTAGAGGGTTCAAAATTAAATGCACTCTCTCTTAGATTATCAAATATATACTCGAATAGATTGGAGTTTTCAAAATACTTTTTCCACTTCCCACTTTCTTGGCCTTTTAAATCAACAAAATTATGATGATTTTGGAATGCTTCTCTTAATTATTTTCAAGCATATAAATAAAATTATAAAAATTTCCAAGTAATTTCCTACAATCTTAATATATAAACCATTTTTGGTTTTAGTGAATGTTAATCATCATCATCTTATTAAAATTATTTATTTTTCTTTTATGATAAATTAAAAATTGATTAATTATCATTTCAATATTTAACTTTAAAATAAATTTGTCTATATTTTTATATAGAATATAAAATCTATAAGATATAAGTTCTTGGTTTAGGTGTTCAATGTTTAATATTAGAATTATTTGTTGGGTTTATATAGACTTACTATTTGGTATTACAATTATAAAATTTAATTAAAAGAAATATTTTGTTTATTTAATTTGAATAGTATATAAAATTAATTTTGTTGAGATATGGTCCATTGGGCTTTGGATTAATTGTGAATGGATGTTTTGTTAAAGTACTTTATGGAAAAATGCCATCAATTCAAATTCCTTAAGCTAAGGAAAAAAAAAATTAATTGCCACATGACTTAATAGAAAGATAAGTCAAGATCTATAATAATTAAAATATATATTAAAATTATTTGTTTAGAGTTACCTTCTATTAATATCTTTGTTTTATTTGTCCAGTGAACTTCCATTTTGTACTGCTTTGAACCGTTTGATCAATTGTTAGAAGATTATTAAAAAGTATTAGTTGATTGGATCTTACGGCTTAAACTATCAATTGGATTCCTTGATCTTAACTATATATTGCTCTGAACCGTTTGATCAATTGTTAGACAATTAAAAAGTATTCGTTCATTGGATCCTACGGCTTCAATTATTATCAATTGGATTCCTTGATCTACGCTACTTAACTGAACTTCTTGAACTACTATGCAACCATTCCACAACGGCTGAAACTACCTATACCTCGACGTTATGTAATAAAGAAAATACGATGTTGAAGAATTTATTTCTGGTTGTACATTTGAGTGGATTGGATTAGCTATATGAACCGTTAAAGATCAGTATTCTATAGCATATGGGTGCAACGATGTCTCAATCTCTACTTCGCCACTGCAAATTCATGACATTACTGGAAACCGGTAGCTCTATTTGCTGCGAGACTCTAATTAGGACTTTAATTCAATTCAAGAACATCAATTTCCACAAAGTATTTTAATGCTTGTAAAGTTAAACCAGGAATGGTTTTCGAAGTTCTTTAACATTTTTTATTGTAATATTCTTGTAGACCATCGTCGTTATGTAATTAAGCAAATACAACGTCGAAGACTTTATTGGTTGTTGTACATTTAAGCGGATTGGATTAGCTATAAGAACCGCTGAAGATCGGTTTTGTATATAATCTGTATGTAATCAAGCTAATACAACTTTAAAGAATTCGTTCCTCCTGCACATTTGAGTGGATTAAATTAATGTATATTTATCACATGAATACCGTTTTATGGGATTTTCCATATTTTAAATTATGAATCCACTGAATATGGTGGATGCTAACAAAACAATCTATTGTCTAGAATCCATTCAAATAAAGCATACAAATCCAGTGTCCAGTGTCCAAAACACACGTAATCAAATGAATAACTTACAGAAAATACTCATAACAAATATATGAATTAAAATGAAAACGAGGAGCACCAGGAATTTGGTGAATATGATGAATTCTAGAAAACTAAAATCAACTCATGTCCTTGCTACTGAAATGTATAGAGAACAATACTCGCCTCAAGGTCATTGGTCTCCATTGCATGTCTCTGACTGATTGCAGTGTTATTTTCTCTGGTTTTATTTTTCCCCTTAGGTGGTGTTTTTGGGGTTGAATATTTCCTATATTTTACATTTTAAATAGTATAAAGATATATAATCATAATGATTATAATGTTGAAGGGTGGCTACCACTGGGAAACCTGATGTTATCCCTTGTCTGTTTCCCGCATTAATTTACCGCGGTACATTGCCGAGAGAAATTTCCGCTTAGGCATCAAAATGTGTGGATGCAAGATGTTGTAAGTTGGTCAACACACTCTCGCTTCACAGTAAACCCCAACCCCAACTGGGTGCGTAGATTCGTTTCTTCAATTTATATGACAACGACTTTGTAATTATTAATATCATGTGGGTGCGTAGATTCGTTTCTTCAATTTATATGAGAACGACTTTGTAATTAGTAATATCGTGTCTTCATTTGTTTCGTGTGTTATATTTATATTATATATATGTGTATTTATTTTGTCTATTTACAAAATGAATTATTATCTAGCGAAATTTGATTTGATTTGATTTTTAAGTATAACCCATGTTATGTAGTTCATTTATCTTTAAGAATTTTAATTTTAGTTAAAAGGAAAAAGTTATAATGGAAGTTTTAATTTTTTTGCAAAATTAACCTCCGTCCCCTTTGCAGGCAGGGAGCGCTATGGTATACTGGATAGGGGACTCATTGCTTTCCTTTTCTCTAACTTTGGATTATGATATTTTTTAGTCTGAATTGTCGGTTCTAATTCAGAGGCTAATTTCATCTAGGAGCCATAGTGCTGATCTGTTTATTATGATTCAAAGATTTCAATCTCTATATTTAATGTATTTAATGATGAGGCTGTGCTAAAGGATTCACCCGTAAATTAATCTATCAACAAAGGTAGGGATGTCATGCTCTGATTTGATGAAAAAAAATGTTTTCACACTAAGAGAAGCTACACCACTGTTTATCCTAATTTGTGTAGCTATATTAATGGAGTGTACGAAGCGAAAAATATGAAAGTTATGGGATGGAAAAATCTCTCTCAGCAGTAAGCCTCAACCCTAACTAGATGCTTACATTTGATTTGGATGATGCAACTATGTAATTATTAATATCATATTTTTATTTTATTTAAAAAAAAATTAACTTATTAATCAGAAATATCATTTATCTTTAAATTAATGGCTTTAAGCAATTAGAATTTTAATTTTAGTTAAATGGAAAAAAAGATAATATAAGTTTTATTTTCTTACCACATTAATTTATGTAGTTATATTTAAAGTTTATTTTTTTAAAGGTTTTCTAGGCATATTTGTTTGTAGAATTTAGACTAAAATTTGGTAGAGATTTGTTAGAATCACAATATTGAATTATGAACTCTTTACAATCCAAGAGTCCTAAAGGTTTTTAAGGATGTTGATGCATATATATAGTCAAAAACATATTTTAAGCAACAAAAGATAATGATTCCACTAAAAGTTGTTTCACATGATTTGATGCAAAAACTCCAAAAAATATAATATATAGACAACCTTTAAATTCGTAAATCACATCAATCATATTAATATTTGCTTTTTGTTTCCAATGTTTTTATGAATGCATAAAAATATTGTTCAACTTAAAATCTCTTAGAGAACTTCAATTGTGTGGAATTCATAACCCAAATAACCCAATATGAGGGAGTTGTCACTTGACCTTGCATTTCAAATAATAAAATAATATTTACATTAACAAATCAAAAGTACTAATAACAAAGGAAAGCAATGTCCACCATAAATAAAATACTTCAATTTTCACCTTAACTAATTCATTAATTAGACGATGCACTAAACTCTAACTGGATGCAGTAAAACTTAACCCTAAGCCTAACTAGATACATAAACCCTAATTAGACATTGTTTCTTCAGTTTAGATGATGCAACTTTGTAATTATTAATATCATGTTATTATGGTATTAAAAAAAAATTCACTTATAAATCAGAAATTAGAAATAGGTCAAGTTTGTTTGATGTGTTATATTTATATCTATATTTTCTTTTCTGTTTTTAAAATAAATTATTATTTAGTAAAGTTTTATTTGATTTCATTTTTAATGATAATAGATGTAAATATAGTTTTTTGCAAAATTAATTTATGTAGTTACATTTAAAGTTTACCATTTTTTTATGTTTTCTCGACATATTTTTTGGTAGAGTTTGTCTAAAATTGGTAGAGAATTGTTGGAATCACAATTTTGAGTTGTGAACTCTTTACAATCCAAGTGTCTTAGAAGGTTTTCATGATATTGAATGCATAGATATAGTCAACAAAAACATTTTAAGCAATAAAAGATCATGATTCCACCAAAAAGTGTTTCACCAGATTTGATCCAAAAACTCCAAAAGATATAATATATGGAAACCCTTAAGTTAATAAATCACATTAATCATATTTATTTTGTCTTTTTGTTTCTAATGTGTTTGTCAATGCATAAATAGAACTTAAAAGCCTTGGGAGAACTTAAATTGTGTGGAATTCATAACCAAATAACCCAAATTATAACTTTCTATTTCTATTTATGTAATTTAAAGGTGAATTAGGCTTAACTCAATTCATTGGGAAGAATTATTGTTCATTTTTTTAAGCTAGCCATTAAAGTTGTATTAATGAGTAACATGAAATAGTTTTTTTGTGCTCATTTTCCTATCACAACAGAAACTAGGTCAAAAACGTAATATTGTATCTTTTGTCCAAATGAAAGGTCTGAAATTGATAAATAAGTCTACAATAGAGTAACTTCTATACATATTATAGATATAGCTATCCAGTGGTGGAATCCACCTAGATTATGATGTTTGGGCTTGTATCCTCTTCAGAATATGTGAATTTAAGATTGGAAAGATTCCTTGTTATTGTTGTTAGTTTGATTTCCATCTTTCTAATTTTCTTCTACATCTCATCCATGCAAAGAAAAATCTCTAGTTGCTCCTTTGATTGTTTCACCAATGCCATTCACATTATGATTTTTAGTTATCAATAGATGTCCACCATTTATATGTGTTTGGTAATCCTTGATCTTTTAATACATGTATATGATTTCCAATTTCCAATATTCTCCAAGACCTCCTCATTTACACTAAATTGATGTTCAATTCTAGCTTCCCTCTCACTATCCTCAAATTCCCTTTGGATCCATGGATGTATATTGTTTTCATAAATCTATGGTGAATGTTATGTTGTCGATTTTTCTTGGAATATGGATGTACCCCTACTATTGTGGCAACTTCTTCTCCCATGAAAGCATCATCCTTGAGGCATGGTGAAGTTCCAGAAAAGAGTGAAGGGAGAAATGAGGAAAAAAATAAAATTCTATATATCTCTTCGTATGACCAGATTTAGAAGGGATAGCCATGGGGTATCATAAGAATTGAGAGCCTAGAAAATTATTTTATTATTAGTTTTATAAACTTCACACTATAGGATTGTAAACAACAACTTCTTTCCTAGGAGCCTAGTTGAAATTCCTATCTCCAGAACATGAAATGAGACATTGCCAAAACTATTGTTGGGTTTGGTTGATACATAGAAAGAACTCATAATAATTTGATTATAGAGGGAACCAAAACATTTTAGATGCCAAAGAGAGACTAAGAACCAAGAGGCTAGGACATAAAGGTTTCCTAAATTGAACCAAGGTTGACCAAATACATGTAGGAAAAGGTTGGAAAATAACTCAAAAGAGCCTAAAAGAGACCTGAGCAACTAAAAAAGAAGCTCAAAATCCCTAGTCTGATTAATAACCCTCCATCTTGATTTTGTAGTTATATTTAGAAAAAATGTTGGCTAATTACAACTGATTTACATGACCAACACGAGAGATTCCATGAACTAAGTCCAGTCTTGGATCATTTGACAATCCATCTTAGAGTTATAATTTTCCCTAGATTTCAATTTAGGTCTAGAAAGTCATAGAGAGAACATACAATGAGAATTAGGAAAATAGGGATTGAAGCAATACTTCTCCAATAATATTTACCTTGCTATAGTTACAAAGTTGAAATTCAGAGAATATTTAAATATTTAATGTGATTTATCCCCTTATGCCTAGTTACATGTAATATGTTTCTATCCAAGGAGTTCTTGGGATATATGCCACAATTGTGGTCACTACTACTAAGCTTTGTTAGTATGGAGAGGGAGATGATAACTAGTGAGAAAAACCACTAAACCAAGGAGCTATTAACTCAAATCTTAGAGCTTCATCTATGCCTGGAATGAACTAGAGTGAGCCAAATATTACTAGGAATGCATGAAAATGTGATATAGAGAAGGAAGGGATATACTAAAAGAGACTAGAGAAACCTAGAGCTCCTTATTGATTAAAATCCACATCTTTGAACTTACAATGATGTTTAAAATACAATTTGCTAAGAATTATTGACTTCAGTACCAAGAAATACTAGCTCGTAAAAACCAAGGTGTGTAAACATGTAGAACAATATGATTCTTGAGGAAGGCCCATGTTTCTATCTTGGAACTTTCCTCTAGGCCATTACCCAAAATGATGTCCCCCCTATCATTAATGACAATTATAATTTCCATTCTTATTACCTTGCTAGAGTTACAAAGTCGAAATTCAGAGAATATTTAATGTGATTTATCCCCTTATGCCTAGTTACATCTAATATGTTTCTGTCCAAGGAGTTCTTGGGATATATGCCACAATTGTGGTCATCACTACTAAGCTTTGTTAGTATGGAGAGGGAGATGATAACTAGTGAGAAAAACCACTAAACCAAGGAGCAATTAACTCAAATCTTAGAGCTTCATCTATGCCCGGAATGAACTAGAGTGAGCCAAATATTACTAGGAATGGATGAAATGGTGATCTAGAGAAGGTAAGATATACTAAAAGATAATAGAAAAACCTAGAGCCCCATATTGATTTAAAATCCACATCTTTTAACTTACAATGATGTTTAAAATACAATTAGCTAAGAATGATTTACTTATAGTACCAAAGAAAAACTAGCTCATAAAAGCCAAGGTGTGTAAACATGTAGAACAATATGATTCTTGAGGAAGGACCAAGTTTCTATCTTTGAACATTCCTCGAGGTCATTATCCAGAATGATGTTCCCGACAATTATAATTTCCATTCTTATGTGGGTATAGTAATTCTCCCGGGAACGAAGTACAATTGTGATAGCAGACAAACAAAAGTCATAAACTTCATTGATTCAACTCATAAACTTCATTGATTTCCAGGACATCAACTCGAGTGAGTGCATGGTGATGTATAGCATGCTCCTTTCAATTAGAGGGGGCAGTCGTTTCCATTTTTCTTTTAACGCATATCTAATCACCCATCTCACCATATTCCTTATGAAAATGATCACATGTTCCAGGGACTAATTTTTATCCTTCCCATTGGGTTTCAGCTACAAATGTGAGTATGTCTCGTACAAATAACTTGGAAAAAATAATAATATAATAAAAAAAAATTCGAAAAAAAAGTAATACAATAGAAGATGAAAATATATCTAAAAAATAACTAAGAAAAAAGATAATAATACAATAAAAGAATAGAATATAAATAATATATCACTTAAAAATAATTAAAAAAAATAATAATGGAACTGGAGTTTACATAAAATTATTAAAATTAGATTATTGATATGAAACTTCTTTTACCAAAAGTTCACTCACTTCTCTCCTCATAAATTGAAAAAAACAGTAACCAAAACATTTTTATAAAAAGTTAGAGTTCAATTAAATGGTCATATTAAGTAAAAGTAAGCATTAAATATGATGTTGAAAAGGCTCTCCAATTTTCACTTATCTTTATTAAGAAAAAAATAATATAAATCATAGAATTCTCAAAAAAAATTAACAAAAGTAAATTTCAAATGGATGTTAAAATTTAGTTGAAAAAAGGTCCCCATTTAAATTTCAAAAATATATATATATATATATATATAATTATAATGGGATAGTTATTTTGAATTTTGTGACATGAGTAAAAAATACATATGGTGTAGTTAAAAAGTAACTTATATATTTAAAGAAAATATATTTAAAAATAAAAGTTAATATTAAAAATTTGATTAAAACAATAATGACTTAATACGAGATGGGTTATTTTTATAAAAATAAATAAAAAATAATATTAAAATAATAATGAATTAATATGAGATGGGTTATTTTTATAAATTTGGTAGTTTTTTAAATATTTGAAAAAATTATAAAGAGATAACTTGTGAATTTTTCATGGGATAATGGGAAAAAAATCAACTTATAATTTATAAAATTAATTGTTATACATTATTATATTGTTGAAATAACATGAAAATAATATTCATATAGATTTGAACAACCATTATCCTAAATTCTAAATTTCCCAAAACCCCTTGTCACTATTATAGAACACAAAGTTACATATTTGAAAACCATGGTAAATTGTTCTGGTAAGCTTTGCAGTTACAATTTGAAAGACAAAAAAGATATCATTAGCTTCGAGACAACTAATCTTTATCAAGTTGAAAGATACGTCCTCAATTAATATTTTTTTAATAAATTTTCAAAAATGATATCATTAACTTCCATACAACTAATCTTTATCACGTTGAAAGATACGTCCTCAATTAATATTTTTTTTAATAAACTTTAGAAATTTATACTTTATTTTGCTCAACTTAATATTTAATATTATTATACTATATGTATATATGATTTTAAATAACTGAAAACAAGTAAATACACACTTTAATTAATTTTAAGATATTTATGTTTGAAATTAACGAGGAAATTCATTTCCATTCCATTAAAAATTATTTTGTAAATTTATTAACCTGTATAATTTATCCATGTCAATTTTATTTTCTTATTAATTTCTTATTCCTTTCGTAATCCATTTTGCAAATTTAGAAAGGAGAGCTATCCATCCGTCATTGTGAAAAAGCGTAAAACGAAAAGCTAATTTGAATTTTATATTCAAGCAATTTCAATTAAAAACCTCAAATTTTCGACCTGCTTCAACTGATTTCCGCTTCAGCAACCTCAATGCCAGATTCTCGAGTCTCCACCCACCATGCACAGAACAGAATATATGATTTAAGTGTTAAGAGCGAAGTTAAAATAAAAAGCCAATAAAAGGAAAGTATTGAAAAAGTTAAAAGCATGAATTTAAACTGAAAGAGCATGGACCAAAAACAGAGTGTGCTTTTTTGGGTTTGGAAGCGAAATCATCTGACATCGAAGATATGGATAATGTAAGCCGTTGGTAATGGTGGTTCAACTATCCGTTGAGAGGGAGTGTATATATACACCTCAAATCTCACACAATTTCAACATATTCTCCCTCCTCCCTCCTCGATCCATGGCCTGCTATGTCTCTTGGGTTGGCTATCTGAGTCCGCCTGTGGTTTGGTGTTCGAGTCTCGGTCTGTGTTTGGTGGTTTGGCGTTTGCGTGTCTGTCTGTGTCTGAATCGCGGGGTAATGCCATAGAGAAAGAGGAGGCAGTTAGATTTGGTAGCTGGATTTGGTTCATTCTCTGCAGTTATTTGAGGATTTCTGAGTCCAGGTACAAGATATTATTATTCCATCTGATCTCTGGTGTAAGAAGCAATTTCTTTATTACCTAGTTTCTTTCTTATTGAATTTTTTTTCGAGTGATGAGGATAGCAACTGCCATTTGAGATCTCTTCTATTTCTTCTTGTTGATAATGTCCGAACATTGCTATAATTTCGAACTCCAGGTATGCAGAGATGGCTCTGGCTCTCTTCTTGTGAGTAGATTAACGAGAATTCAGAAACAACTTCAAAGGAAGGGTAACTGGATCTGGTTCGTCCCCTGGAGTTATTTGAGGGTTTCTGACTTCAGGGACATGATATTCTTACTTCATCTTATTTCTGGCATGAGAAGCAATTGATGAAGATCGCAATTGTGAGATATCTGTTAGAAATTAAATGGAATTTTCTAAATCTTAATGTGACCCAACTAATTAAGTCATTCCATAATTAAAAGCATTAAAGCATTAAAGGATTAAAGCATTAAAGCGTTGAATTGGTATATGATGGACGTACCAGATTTAAAGTTAAAAAATATAAAGGATTGGGTCCTCTCTCTCCCCACGAGAGTTGCATTCTTCTCCATCAAGAAGCACATAAAGGAAGTGAGGGCAAGAGGAGAGAAACCGAATTCTGAAGAAGAGGAACAGTCAGGAGTCAGATTAAAGTAGATGGCAGCCATTACATCTTCCGCTGTTAATCAAGGTATGTCATCTCATATAAAGTTCTGTTTGTGAAATATTCGGTATTGATGATCTTTGGGCTGTTAGCTGTTAGTAGCTATATTTTACATTTGGTATCGGAGCCACAATCAATAACTGAATATTTCCTATGATTGCAATTGATCTGTTCTGTGCTTTACTTATGACTGGCTGTTAATCAAGAGCTCCCATGCTCATGCTGCGTACTGGTCATCAAATAAGAAGCCATTCTGGGATTTTTTTGTCATAGACTGATGAGAGGACAAGACTGACTGGGTTTGTTTTTTAAATCAAGAATGGCTGTCATGCATGCAAGCAGCACGGCCATTGGATTCACGTTTTTTTTGGGAATTAGTCCAGCGAAAGTAGAATATTGAATACCATCATAAAGTGGTTCACATAATTACAAAACTTGGGACCGTACTATTTGAGTCCATGGACTTGAATTTCCCATGGTGCACAGACTTCCTGTAACTGTAACGTACAGGATTAACCCAAATGACAATTGTGCTAATCTGCGCTTGCCCTTCCCGAGACCAAGAGAAGTATTGTCGTGTGAGAAATGTTTTGAAGTTACCCCTGTTGCCACTGTCTCTTACTCTCAATGAGCCACGTGTAAACGTAGTCAAAGACTTTGCCATTTGCTTTATCTGAGCAGCGCCATGATCTGCCAAGCCATATGCATATCCCGCCTGATCATTTCGGGATTGGGAGAAAGAGAGATAATACTGTGGGCTTTCTTGGTGGACTGGTTATCGCTATGTATATGGGGATCCGAAGTAATTGTTGAATGAACGAATTAACATAGGATCCGAAGATGCGCAGGACGTTGGGCCGGGAGCTCAGTTTATCCTCATCTCTTTCGCGAGCTTTTTTGTCCGAATCAATTTCGTCTGAATTCTATTTTTGGCTAAGAGAGACAGAAACCGGCCCGGATTCGCCCAATTACATATGTTTGGAACCATTACTGGTACAAAATAATTGTTTGCAATTTGGGCATAAAAGTATGTAGTGCGGGGATGCAAAAATACAGATGAGCTTGTGAGCTGTTAGCGTCTGTCAAACCATCCTTTAATGTTTACTCAAACCGCGTTGTTCCTTTTAATGTTTACGCGGTGAAAATTATGTCTCCGAAGACTTTCTTCCCTCATGTGTTGCATTCTCACGATTAGCATATAAGGCATTAAAGACTGCCATGCTGTGTTTTGAAGCCTAGTTACAGAACCTCTCATTAATATCTATTAATGCCAGTAACAGAACCTCGAATTATCTCTGAGCGTTGAAAGATTGTGAAATCTTCGAATTTCCCAGTAATTGCTCTATGAATGATTGTTTTGCATACATTAATGATTGTTTATGCACATGAGATTTATGATTTTGTTAATCACCAAAGTGGTCAAAATCAGAATGTTGTTTTGCATAAGGTATGTGTTATAAGTTATTTGTGCACATGAGATTTATGATTTTGTTAATCACCAAAGTGGTCAAAATCAGAATAATCATTTAGTGCATAAGTGACATAATGATTATTGATAGAAATTGCCATTTATAATAATACCAATTAAAAACTGGCGTCACTAATGATAGGACCTGAGAACTTACCCAAAGGAAAGTCTTGTTCTATAACTAGTTGACATGATGAGGTTTGATAGATATTTTGATTAAATAAATATTGATCATCCAAAGATGTCAGTTCTATTTAATTAAATATATTTATTACCTACTTATGTTTTGGTATTTAATTATGTTAAGTATAAGAGAGTATCTACCCAAAGGAGTGCTATATTATACTATTATGTCTACATCTGAATCGCGTTAGTTATGAGCTTATACTTATTTCATTTATGATTTGAAGGTTATCTATCTTTCGTATGTTTTGAATCAAATCTAGTTGAAGTTCCCATTAATACATGGTGGCTTGATACTGGTGCTACAACTCATGTTTCCAACAATATGCAGGGATTTCTTACGATCCGAACCATAAATCCAAATGAAGATCGTTTTCTCTTTATGGGAAATGGAATGAAATCTTCAATTGAAGGCATTGGGACTTATCGTCTAATTCTAGAAAGTGGATATGTATTAGACTTATACAGTACTCTTTATGTACCTTCATTATCTAGAAACCTTATTTCCGTAAGTAAGTTGGATAATTCTGGTTTTAGATGTATGTTTGGATCTGGCTGTTTTGATTTATATAAGAATACTGATAATGTTGGTTCTGGTATTCTAATTGATGGTTTATATAAATTGAAACTGAATGAAACTTATGCGAATTCCTTGTTGAATGTAGTAAATAATGTTGGATGTAAACGTAGCAGGTTGAATGAAAATTCTGCTTTCTTGTGGCATAAACGACTAGGTCATGTATCCAAAGAAAGAATGATGAGATTAGTAAGTAATGAAATTTTGTCAAATTTGGACTTTAGTGATCTAGAATTATGTGTGGATTGTATTAAAGGTAAACAAACCAAACATAATAAGAAAGGAGCCACTAGAAGCAGCCAGCTTCTTGAAATAATACACACTGCTATTTGCGGACCTATGGACACTCCAGCCTTTAATGGAGAAAAGTATTTCATCACTTTCATTGACGATTTTTCCCGTTATGGTTATGTCTATTTGCTTCATGAAAAATCTCAATCTGTGAATGTCCTTGAGACGTTTGCAAAGGAAGTTGAGAGGCAATTAGATAAAAAGGTGAAAATCATAAGGTCTGATAGAGGTGGTGAATATTATGGTAAATATAATGAGTCAGGCCAGTGTCCAGGTCCATTTGCAAAATTCCTCGAAAGTCATGGCATATGTGCGCAATAGACAATGCCAGGTACACCACAGCAAAATGGTGTAGCAGAAAGGCGCAATAGGACGTTAATGGATATGATTAGGAGTATGATGTCAAATTCTACACTACCTAAGAATTTGTGGTCGTATGCTCTCAAAACCACTAACTATTTGTTGAATAGGGTTCCTAGTAAAGTTGTTCAAAAGACTCCTTTTGAGTTATGGACTAACAGGAAACCTAGCTTAAGACACCTGCATGTTTGGGGTTGTCCAGCGGAAGCGAGAGTTTATAATCCACATGAAAAGAAATTAGATTCTTGAACGATCAGTGGGTATTTTTAGGATACCCTGAGAAATCTAAAGGGTACGTGTTTTACTGTCCTAATCATAGTCCAAGAATTGTAGAAACTGGTAATGCAAGATTCATTGAGAATGGTGAAGTTAGTGGGAGTACTCGAAGAGAAATAGTAGAAATAAAGGAAACAAGGGTAAATGTTACATTGCCTAGAATAGTTCCTCCATCTACTATTACTCCAAATGTTGTTCCAGCTGTTGTAGAACAGCATGATGATAATGAACAACATATAAATGAAGAAGTACTTCCTGAAGGAAATGACTTACATAATACTGATATGCATGAACCACAACAAGTAGCATTAAGAAGACCTCAAAGAAATCGTAGGTCAGCTATTTCTGATGATTATGTGGTTTATATGCAAGAATCAGATTATGATATTGGAATCAATAAGGATCCAGTTTCGTTTTCACATGCTGTAGAAAGTAAAGAGTCAAAGGAATGGATTAATGCCATGAAAGAAGAAATGAAATCCATGCAACATAATGAAGTTTGAGATCTCGTTGAATTACCACATGGCTGTAAAAGAGTCGGATGCAAATGGGTTTTTAAAACCAAACACGACTCTAGTGGTAATATCGAACGGTATAAAGCCAGACCTGTTGCTAAGGGTTACACTCAGAAAGATGGTGTTGATTACAAGGAGACATTTTCTCCTGTTTCGAAAAAGGACTCACTAAGAATAATAATGACATTAGTAGCTCATTATGATTTGGAGTTGCATCAAATGGATGTGAAAACAGCTTTTCTGAATGGAGATCTTGATGAGGATGTTTATATGGATCAACCTGAGGGTTTTTCTGTAGAAAGTAAAGAACAATTGGTGTGTAAACTTAAGAAGTCAATATATGGGCTTAAACAAGCATCCCGGCAGTGGTATATTAAGTTCAATACCATTATTACATCTTTTGGTTTTAAGGAAAATACGGTTGATCACTGTATATACCGAAAGATCAGTGGGAGCAAGTTTATTTATCTGGTCCTTTATGTTGATGACATCTTGCTTGCTGCAAATAATTTAAGTATATTGCATGAGACTAAGGAATTTCTCTCAACGAAAGATTACATGCTCATCCAATGAATCGGAAGTGATTGGATATAGCGATTCAGATTTTGCTGGATGCATCGATACTAGAAAATCGACTTTTGGTTACCTGTTTATGTTTGCTCAAGGTGCCATATCATGGAAAAGTGCGAAACAGACTATCGTTGCTTCATCCACTATGAAGGCAGAATTTGTGGCATGTTATGAAGCCACAATTCATGCATTATGGTTGCGGAACTTTATTTCAGGACTTGCGGTTGTCGACACCATTAGCAAGCCGCTGAAAATTTATTGTGATAACTCTGCAGCAGTATTTTCCTCAAAGAACGACAAGTACTCTAAAGGTGCCAAACATATAGAACTGAAGTATCTTGTTGTGAAAGATGAGGTTCGGAAACAAAGAGTGTCAATCATGCACATCAGGACAGAACTTATGATTACAGACCCTTTGACGAAAGGGTTACAACCAAGACAATTAAGGAACATGTTCAAAGAATGGGTCTTGGTTGTATTTGTAATAATTGATGTGTGACATTCTGAGCTCTTTTATGTGTTTCTGATATACAATTATGTGTCTCTTGTTTTAATGAAGTAGTACGTATTTTATGTAACTTTAAACAAGAAAGAGTCTTATAAAGATATTATGTTTAATCATTATGATATAAGACATTATGTGGACCATTATGCTGTTTTATATAAATTATGAGTATGAATTGATGGATTGCTGGTATTGTAGTATATGGAAGGGAATGCATTGAATTAATAGTGCACAACCGCCATAACTCTCAGCAATTTATCATAGTATGATGTTCAACGCTTAATATTATGAATAGTCGGGTCAAGTGGGAGAATGTTAGAAATTAAATGGAAGTTTTTAAATCTTAATGTGACCCAACTAATTAAGTCATTCCATAATTAAAAGCATTAAAGCATTAAAGCGTTGAATTGGTATATGATGGACGTACCAGATTTAAAGTTAAAAAATATAAAGGATTGGGTCCTCTCTCTCCCCACGAGAGTTGCATTCTTCTCCATCAAGAAGCACATAAAGGAAGTGAGGGCAAGAGGAGAGAAACCGAATTCTGAAGAAGAGGAACAGTCAGGAGTCAGATTAAAGTAGATGGCAGCCATTACATCTTCCGCTGTTAATCAAGGTATGTCATCTCATATAAAGTTCTGTTTGTGAAATATTCGGTATTGATGATCTTTGGGCTGTTAGCTGTTAGTAGCTATATTTTACAATATCTTCTATATCTCGTTGATAATGTTCAAGCCCTACTTTAATGTACAACTCTAGGTATAAAGAGATGGCTCTACGTCTCTTCTTGTCAGTAGATTAACCATGTTTAATAAATATAGCTGTTCGTGGACTCCGTGTTTATATGTTTAAAACATTTAATTGCATCATGATTATTAAATGAAGTGTCTCGTTTAACCCCACTATGTTACTTTTATTCGCCTCCCTTAGGAATGATTAGGACACTCTCCCAATAGATTAACCCTAATTAATCGGCTTGTTTACCTCATGTCTATCAGTTGATCCATATGGTTCATTCCTTGGTTTCCTCCATAAGTTTAGGCAGCTTGCATTACCACCTTCATTATGCTTTAAAGACATCCATGTTAGGACCAGTATTACCTTGAGAATCAATCGCATGTTCTGCTCTGTTCTGCTTTGCCTGAAGAACCTTATTGACGGTGGTGCAATTGTAGCGGGCCTTCCTAGCCTCATCCTGATTCAGGCTTCTCCATCAATTTCCTTAGATTCAGGCTTCTCCTTATGCATTTTGAAAGTTGGGAACCATTGCTGGGAAGCTTGACGTTCTAGAGTGGCCCAATAAACCATTGATCAGCATCGCCACAACATTGATGGGTTGTAGTGTGGCCCATTATGCGACCCAACAAACCTTTCTTGGAACTGTTTGGAGTCGAATTCATGATCCAACAGAGACGAGTTCGAATCTGCCAACTGCCTTTAGGCTTCCTTGGCAGACCATATATTAGATTGCTCCCGGTGCTATGAAATCCCTCCTTGTCCTCTTTCTCCTCTACTGATATATCACTGGATGCTCTTTCACCTTCAGCTGGGGACGTGGGCTCCGCTCTGGCTAGGCTACTGTTGGCGCTTTTCAAACCCTACTCCAATCTATGAGTATGGATACTCACAGATTGGCTTTCCTCTTCGAGACATTTTAACTTTAGTTTTCAGTAGGATTGTTTTACCATGCTTATTTTAAATTTATCCTTTCATTAACCTTTTTCATCTTGCGTATTAAATTATTTTTTTCATTTAGTTTCACTCTCATTGGTTCTCTTGGATGAGATTAATCTATTCAACATGTTTCTTATTTAATCCACTTATGGTTTCCCTCGCACGCTTAACCCAATAGTTTGACACCCAACGCTGTCAAATTTTTAAATTAAATCTTTTGAAATGCAACATATTTCATTTACCGTTAATTGGATTTATCTCATGCATACTTTGTAACTTTGTAAATGTGGTTATAGGATGTTTTTTAGCTTTAGTTTATAAATTTGTAAATCTGCTTATAGGATGTTTCTTTGTAACTTTGTAAATGTGGTTATAGGATGTTTTTTAGCTTTAGTTTATAAATTTGTAAATGTGCTTATAGGATGTTTTTTAATTTTAATTGTGTTCATATGAATGTTTTATTTTGTGCCTTTCTTTTGTTTTGCGTTTTGTTTAATTAATTAATGAATATTTATAGTGCTATGCGTTTTGAAATTATTTTAGTTGTAGATTTATTTTATTATTAGTGTTAGTATTTACAAATAGTTAAGAAAAATTTAAGTTGTAAAATTAAAACTGATTATTTATATTGTTATAATTTATTTATTTTAAATGAAAAATTAGTTTTATCCTGGATTAAATATAATTTCATATAATTAATTATATCATTGTGAGGGTAATAGAGTCTTATTATTATAATTTGGTTTCTTATATTTTTTGATTAGTGTGTATTATTATTTCATTTATATTATTTTAAGTTTTTTATTTAAAAAAGAATTATTAAGAAATTATTAATTATGAAATTTGAATATATGTGTGTGGGGAAGGGATTAGAAGTCTGGGGAAACTTAAAGTTAATTAGTTATGACTTCAAGATGTTATTTGTGAAACTAAAATCTAAATGACTAAAATAACAATTATTTTTCAGCATTATTTAAAATAAACCCAATTAACATAATAAACCTATAATATTTTTCTTTTTCATACATAGTTATAAAAAAAAAAAGTTTTAAAATTATTTAATTCTATATTATGTATTAATTTTTTCTAACTAAATTATTAATACCTTATTTAAATATATTTATATATATAAATAAACGATAATATTTTTCTTTATTTTAAAATAATATCTTTCTCATCTTAAATATCTTAATTATATTATTTTTAATTATAAAATTTCTCAAAATATTTTATAAAAAATACATCTTATTTTTAATTTAATAATTATTAAATAATATAACATATTTTTTATTAATATAATTTTTCTCGTTAATTTTTTTTAAATCATTAATATTAATTGAATAATATAGCATATATTTTATTATTATTTCTGTCAAAATATTCTTTATTTTGAAAAATTATAAAATAGAGTTAAAAACCTTCCCATCAAGATACATTTTGTTTTGAAAAAGTTATATATTTATCATTTCTCAAGATAAAATTACTTCTAAGAAAAGATTTAAAATCCTTTCTCGATGTTTATGGAGGGCTATGAAATTATTCGAAGATTTCTAATTTCAGATACATGATATTATTATTTCATTTGAATTATTATTCCATCGGTCGTGAGAAGCAAGCAAGCAATTAATTTATTTATTTTATATTGAAATTTCTATAAAGAGATGAAGACAGCCAGTGTCACTGAGATCTCTTTTAATTCTTCCTGATAATATTCAAACCCTGCTTTAATGTACAACTCCAAGTATGCAGAAATGGCTCTAGCTCTGGCTCTGGTTCTGGTCTTGTAAGTAATTTAACCAGGTTTACTAAACATACCTTTTCCCTAAGTCAGTTTTTATATATTGAACATATTTAATTTTTCATTAACCCTGTTGCATCATGATTATTAAATCAACCTTTTCGTTTAACTCAACTGTGTTACTTCCTCCTTTATGAATGATTCTGGCACTCTCCCAATATATTAGCTCTAATTTAGTGAGCGATTTCTTGATTTATTTAGTTGGCCTATTTACACCAGGCCTCTGGTTCATTCCTTTGTTTCCGTCCTAACTTTAATCGCATGTTCTGCTCTACTTGACGCTGTTTTGCTTTGCGTCAAGAACCTTATTGACTGGGCTCATCCTGAATAAGACTTACATCTCCATCAATTTCCTTAGATTCAAGCTTCTCCTTGATGCATTTTGGAAGCTGAGAACCATTCTTGGTAAATATTGGGGTTAGAAGATCCTCAGCCCTCAACTTCGAATGGTGGGTTCTGAGCAGCGTTTACTCCCCTACTGACTATTAACAAGGCACATTGCCATACCTTCTTGTTCGTTAACTTGGATTGCACGTCTCTTTTCCCTTTTCTTGGTCTCTTTGATCTCTTTGTCTTTCTCCACTTACCACATCTGCTTGAATTTCTTTGGTCTCTCGAATCTCTTTTCATTCTCCAGTTGGGTAATCAATCTCAATCTCAGCATCGTTTTCAGTTATCCCAATCTCAGCATCGTTTTCAGTTATCCCAATCTCAGCATCGTTTTCAATTCTTTCTTTGTCTTCTTATTGGGCTTCTTTTCTGTAATATTCTTCCCCCAGATGACCATCACCACTCCCTTGATAGGTTTTAGAGCACCCCAATATGCGACCAAACAAACATTTCTCAGAGCCCAATCAAGGGGTTTATTGATTCCATGACCCAACAGAAACGGTCATTTTTAGGTCGATTGCGGAATCAAGGGGTTTATTGATTCCATGACCCAACAGAAACGGTCATTTTTAGGTCGATTGCGGATTTTTAGAATATTTGGGAATCGGACGAACATGGACGCAGTTTTGACAGTGCCTATGTCCATTGGATTCTTGAATATTCCGAGAATCCACAATCGACTTAAACTCATCGAACAGAAACGAGTCGGGATCAACACACTACCAACCGTTGTTAGAATTCGTTGGCAGACCATATATTAAATTATTCCCATTGCTATCCAATCCCTCTTTTTCCTCTTTCTCCCCTGGTATCTTTCTCCCCCTGGTATATCAACACAGTTTAACCATGTTATATACTAAATCTCTCCTTTGATTAACCCTTCTGCACCCTGCGTATTAAATTATTTCTTCATTTAAACCCACCTGTGTTAGTTTAACTCCCCTCAGTTATCTTCTGTGACATTAATCTATTGAACATTTTTTTACTTTAATTCATCCGTGGTTTCTTCCGCGGACTTAACCGGTTCTTCATTAGTTTTACCGTTTTAGGAATTCGGATATTAAATTTTTAAATTAAATCTCAAACCTATTTCATGTATTTGTAATGCATTTATATTTAGGTACAACGCATAGTTTCGTAATTATGCTCGTATGATGTTTTGGAAACGAGTGCTTTTGTTTTTTCATAGAGAACTCTCCTTTGTTTTTAATCAATTAAATATTAGGGTATTATAAGTATTGAAAATGTTTTTAGTTGGAGTTTATTTTATTATTGTTTTTAGTGTTTTAAAGTTATGACAAAGTGTATCTATTTGAGTAATTTTTTTAATGCTTTAAATTAAAATTGATTAACTTTATTTTTTAATTTATTTATTTTAATGAGTAGAAATTAATTTTATTTTTAATTAAATATAATTTTATATAATTAATTATATTATTAGGATAGTAATAGAACTTAATCATTATAATTTGAGTTTTTACATATAATATATATATATAAATTAATTTTTTTAACTAAAACCAAGTGATATCTTCATCATTGAAGTATAAATAATAAATTCAAAAAAGCAAAAAAAAATATGAATTTAAATAGAATTACCCATTTAATATCTAAAATATGGATAAGGTAAATTTTTGAGAATTTGTCTCTAAAGTATCTATCCAAAAAATTGTATATATATCACATTGTACAAAATTTCAACATAGTTTTCCTCCTCTATCCATTTGCTAGTGTGCATGTGGGGTTGACTCACCGAATCTGTGTGTGGTCTCCTATCTGAGTCCTAGTCTGTGTTTGAATCATGTGGGTTATGGGTGGAAGAAAAGTCAACTATATTGCCATAGTTCATCCCAGGGAGAATTTTTGTTACTATCTCTTAGATTTGGCCATGGGATTTTGGCTTTAGGTATATGTTATATTAGTTCTTTTGATATGCCCTATGAGAAATAATCTTTATATTACTTATTTTCTTCCAGTTTTATTGAAAATTTGCAGATAAAGATAAAAGTAACCATTTGAAATTTGTTCTATTTATTGTCGTTGTTCAAATTTTATTCCAATCTGCAATGGTTGTGGCTCTCTTCTTCTTAACGAGGTCTACTCAATATAGTCTTACCAAATTTTTACTTGCTTATCATATTTAGTTTTCATTAACCCTGGTGCATTATAGTTATTTAACTAAAAATTTAAACTAAAGAAAATAATTAACACAATTGTATTAGTATAACTCGCCTCCCCTAAGAATGATCTCGCAATCCAATTAGATTAACCCAAATTTTAATCAACATGTTTCATAAATATTTTAAGTGACATGTTTACCCATATCTCTGAAGAATTCCTTCTATTGTTTATGAGTTAATCTCGCTGGTTCATTGATTTGTTTCCTCCATAAGTTTAACAGCCTATTCTACTCTACTATGTTTTGCTTTGCCCAATAAGATCGAAAAGAATTGTTGCAGTTGTTGCACTTGTACTTTGCCTCATAGCATCATCATAAAAGCAAGCATCTATATTAATTTCCTTAGATTCAAGCTCCTTATTGATGTATTTTGGAAGTTGGAACCATTTTTTTTAAGCTTGAGGTCACCTAATCCAAGATTCTAAGCACTCCACGTGACACAGTGCACTCTATGTATTGTTTACTCCACTAACGAGAAGCTTTGTTATGCCCTCATTTTCCTCATTAACTTGGTGTAAAAGCTCCAAACAGTTAAACATAGTAAAATACACATATAAAAAAGAAATTATTTACATTGTGGTAAATGCTATGGTGGATATGACATTGCTAACCATTTAATTCAAGTTTTGGGAATGGTTAATATGGGTCAGTTTGCAGATGTCAAACTTTATGGTTGAAGTACTATCCCATGTGATTAACCTAATCACAGTGTGGATGGTACACAGGTGTCAACCCTTACCTTATTCCAACTATCTACCTTATCAAAAACAACGATCTTTTATTGGTTATGTTTTCAATGTCCTGCTCTGCCATGGTACATGGAACGAGTAGGGTCTATCTATGTAGTGGTTCTCCTCAGGCTCGACATTGCATCGACGAAGGAAAATGGGTGTGAAGATCTGACGGTCAGTCTTGTCTTCATTTGGGTTCAAGCCTTCAATCAACTGTTTGGTTTCTCCTTTCTGATTTTTTTTTTTCTCTCAGGACTCCATTCCGCCTTTCTCCATGCCTTACATGATGTTAGATCTACCTTTAGCGCAGGTTTGGAAACTCGATGCATGGTCTCCTTTGCTTAGCCACGAGTTCATCCTTGTGCTGCAACTCCTAGATGATGGCAAGGTAAGTCGAATAATTTGATTTACCTTAGGCACGATATTCTTTATTGATACAACATTTCCCTTCTCAATGCTAAATAAATGTTGTGTTTTCTTACATGTGTATCATTAGGGGAATTGGTTACTTCTCCGAATAGAGAGTTGTGCTTCCAGCCAAGTCCCTCCACTCGCAACTTCTCGGGCAGGCAACAACTACATTTTCTGGGTTGCTCGAAAAACTGGCTGGTTTATCTCTTTTAGGCACACTACCTTCTAGCTCCTAGATTTCTAGTGTTGAAAGTATGAGGAGCGGAGATGGCTGAACAGCTCCACACTGTTGCGGGATACTCTGTTCTGTTGCTTTCAAGGGTTTGATGGATATTTAAATCTAATGGTCCTATTGTCCATCAAGGTCTCCGAAGATTGATCCCTGAGTTCTTGGGGATTAGTATGCTTTCGGGAAGACCCTAGTTAGCTCCGCATGTTACTACATTTACTATTTACTGTATTGCACTCTGAGAAGATAATTTTCCCTAAGAAATGCACTCTGATTTTTGTATAGCATGGTTTCCTACTTTTAAGCGTGCAACCAAGGTTTGCTTGCCTCTGTCATCAACATGCCTATTCTGGTGCAATATTTGTGTTCAGATATAATTATATGTTTACTTTTTTTATATTAATATTGTGCTGAAAATTAGAAAACTTAATGTTAAGAATGCCAGTATGGTTCACATAAGGTACTTGACTGAAAGAATTACTCTGTTAATGGTTCACCATTTCGATTGTTAAGTTCTCTTTTACTTGCTGCTATTTCATTTGTTACAGAATCGTCTAAGACTGCTAGGTGTTTTTCCTTCCTCTGTTGCTAAGCATTCTCCTGACACAAGGGTTTAGGGGATTTCTTGTATAGGTCGAGTCACATGCAATTAAAGTCTCCTGCAATGTTTGGGCCGACTCGGGTCTAGGTTATGGGATGTCGACCCTAGAGCCTACCAAGTCCTCTAGTTGCTTTACAGCTTCTTTCTCGGTTTATAAATTGCCAGCAAGTGTTGGTAATGAATTGTTGTTACTATGTTGTTTAGAACAGATAGAAAATCTTCATATCTTTCGTAATACTCTACTATTGTGCAGCGCTGCATTGACAACCATTGTCGCAAAGGCGGCTATTACTCTTACTTAGGGTTTGACACGATGAATCTGGATACTTTCTTTGCCAAAGACTCTGGTCTTATTCCTTATAATTCTATTCTCCGTCTGTAATGTCTTAGGGGTTTACACAGTGTAGAGCTGTCCTCCTGTCTACTTTTTCATTTTGATGATGGCTAAACCAGAAATTATTGATTTCTTAGGACATCTATACAATCTAACTGCTTTCAATTTTATATGGACTACGTAGATTACTTTACAGAGCAACAGAATCTTAATCTTACTTATCATTGAGAAATCTATACATATTATATTGAGTATCGGGGTTTAATTAACATGACAGAATCTATATTGAGTAAACAAGATTTGATCCTAAACCTTATTGAAGAGAAATTAACAATTTTATTATTCCTGCTTTTCCTATAAGGTTTTATTTGTTCTTACTTGCAAACACAAAAGTAATTCTCCGTACCTGAATTCTAATATTGCAATTGAAGTATTCTTTAGGTAAGATTCACCTCTATTCTCTTCTGCTTGTCTTCCACCCGACCATGAGGTGGGTCCTCCTCGACCCAACCTCCCCCCAAGCACTCTTGCAAGACCACTATCTTCTACAAGATTCTAGCACTCTAAGCCTGCGCTATCTGGTCATCACCATACTTAGCGTCTTCTGCAAGATTCCATCATTCTAAGACTGCGCTATCTGGTCATCCCCAGAATTAGCGTCTTCTGCAAGATTCTAGCACTCAAAGCCTATGCTATCTAGTCATCACCAGACTTATCGATTCTTCCCACCTTCTCCGTCTGTCACTACAGCACGATTTTTTCCTTGCCCTTGCTTCCTTTTCCTTTGGAAGCATCTACAGTTGGGGAAGGTAGTTAGGGTTTACTGGCAACTGCCATTCTTAATTTTTAACCTCCTTTCATGAGGATTCGCTAGATCCATTGACACACTGTTTTCTTTTAAATTAACAATAATGAACAACATAACAGTAATTAACGACATAATTAAATTCAAACAGTAATGGTAATAATTATTCAATTTACCCCAAAGGTAACAATAGTTAAACAGTTGAACTTACTGTTGTTAATAAAATATTACAGTTTTACTAGGGGCATTACATCTCCCCCTCCTGAAATTCAACATCGTCCCGATGTTTTCCACTCATAAACAGTTCGGGATAAGCTTCCCTCATGAGCTATTCATCCTCCCAGGTGGCCTCATCCGTCCCAAAGTGCTGCCATTGCACTTTAACCTAGGTGATGGCTCATTTCCGCAGCATGACTCTTTTCCGATCAAGTATGTTCATTGGTTCGACTAAGAATTCTCCTTCTAGTTCTACTTGAAACACACAATATTTTAATTAGTTTTCCTCTTAACAACCAATTTTGGTTTGTGCTACTTAACACATTTCCTAACCTGAATGTCTTGCCAACTAACTATGTGCTTAGGGTCATAAACGTATTTCTTTAATACTAATACATGGTAGACATTATGGACCCGGACGTGGCTAGGCAAGGCAAGATGGTATGCCACCAGTCCAGCCCTCACTAAAATTTGAAAAGGTCCACAAAAACGGGGTGCCAATTTAGCACAACCACTCCATCGTAAGGTACTCCTTTTGGCTCGAATCCTTACATACACATGATCTTCTACCTAGTATTCTTTAAAGTTCCTCTTCCAATCTACAAAGCTTTTTTGTCTATCTTGAGCTACTTTTAAATTGGCTCGCACCTTTTTGACTATTTCTTCCATCTCCTTTAGCATCTCAAGGCCCAACATAAGTCTATCTGCCGATCCACCCCAAATGGAGGGTGTACGGCATTTTCGTCTGTAAAGCACCTTGAATGGGCTCATCTGTAAAGATGCATGATAGCCATTATTATAAGCAAACTCTACCAGATGCAAATATTCTTCCCACCGAGATGGTTGATGCATCGCATATGACCTCAACATATCTTCTACCACTTGGTTCACCCGTTCAGTCTGTCCATCGGTCTACGGATGATATGCGGTGCCGAAATTTAGTTGAGTTCCCAATCCCTCATACAAAGTCCTCCAAAATGCTGATGTAAACTTAACATCGTGGTCAGAAATTATAGTTTTGGGTAAACCGTGCAGCTTAAATATGTTCTGCATAGAAATATTTGCAATTTGTACTGCTCGGAAAGTGGACTGTACCGGTATGAAGTGGGCTGATTTGCTTAGTTTTTCCACCACTACCAATGATGGAATCATTGTTCCTTTTGGATTTAGACAATCCTGTTATAAAGTCCATGGTAATGATCTCCCACTTCCACTCTGGTATGGATAATGGCTATAACAATCCAGCAGGGTGTTGATGTTCTATTTTAACCTATTGGCACTCTATGCAACATGCCAAATATTTTGTCACTTCCTTCTTCATGCGCGATCAGTAGTATTCCTTCCGAAGTGATGTAGTGAGCTTCTAGTATCCCAGGTGTCCTGCATAAGGACTCTTATGACATTCATCCAAAATCACTTTTTGGATGCCATCTTGGCTGGGTACATATATTCTCTTCCTGTAGTACAACATACCAGCTGCATTCAGCACATAACCTTGTTGCATTATGTGACTGGTTAAGTTATGCACTCATTGTTTTAATTGCTGATAAATCTGATCTTGTTCAGCTGCTTTTTTAATTTCCTCGCTGAGGGTAGACAACTCTTCATTGAAAGCAATTTCGTAGAGGCAATGTACTTTTCGACTTAAAGCATCAACCACCCGGTTTTCTTTCCCTTTCGGGTGTTTAATCTCAAAATCAAATCTGCTCAAGAAATCCATCCACCGAGCTTGCCTAGCATTTAAAGTAGGCTGGTTGAAATAACTGGTCAGGCTGTGGTGGCCTATCATCAGTAAAAATTTATTTCCCATCAAATAATGACACCACGTTTTTAAAGCGTGTATGATAGCGGTCAGCTCCAAATCATAAGCAGAATATTTATGTTCATGCTCTTTTAATTTTCGAGACTCGTAAGCGATCACTTTTCCTTCTTGCATCAACACTCCCCCTACTCCTTCTTTACTCGCATCTGTGCAGACCACATAATCCTTTTCTGGGTCTGCTATGCTCAATATTGGTGCGGTGGTGAGCAGATGTTTGAGCTGTTCAAAACTCATTTGACATTCCACAGTCCATTTAAATATTTTTCCCTTTTTTTGTAGGGAAGTGATAGGGTAAGCCACTCTTGAAAACCCTTCCACAAACTGCCTGTAATATCCTGCTAATCCCATGAAAGATATTATGTCTACCACATCCTTCGGTACTGGCCACTCCATTATGGTCCTTATCTTTTCGGGGTCCACTACAATACCCTCTTTGGTGATAATATGTCCCAAGTACTGGATCTGCTCCTTAAAAAAATCATATTTTCTATACTTGACGTATAGTTGATGTTCTCGTAGTGTTTGTAAAACCAACCTGAGATTCTCCTCATGTTCTTTGACATTCCGGGAATATATTAATATGTCATCAATAAAAATTAACACAAAATTGTCTAAATACTGATGAAATATGCTATTCATCAAGCACATAAATGTCGCAGGTGCATTGGTCAACCCGAAAGGTAGTACCACAAACTCATAGTGTCCGTAGCAAGTTGGAAAAGTGGTTTTGGCTATGTCCTCCTCCTTGATTCTGATTTGGTGGTATCCGGATCACAAATCAATTTTTGAGAATATTGTTGCCCCTTTTACCTGATCAAAAAGTTCATCAATACGGGGTAATGGATATTTATTCTTAACTGTCAATTTATTCAGTTGTCAATAGTCCATGCACATACGAAGGGTTCCATCCTTCTTCTTAACGAACAGCACAGGAGCTCCCCAGGATGACACACTGGGGAAGATGTATTTCTTGTCCAATAGCTCTTGCAGTTGCATCTTTAATTCTATCAATTCTGGTACGCTCAACCGATATGGCGCTCGGGACACTAGGGCCGCACCAGGTATCAATTCAATGGTAAAGTCTATGTCTCTCTTAGGTGGTAGACCTGGTATTTCTTCGGGGAACACATCTGCAAATCCTTGCACCACTGGGATGCTTTCCAATGTAGCAGTTTTATCCTTGGAGTTGGCATAACCAACTTGAATAGCATATACTTGACATTTTTTCTTGATGCACTTTTCTAATTGTGAGGTGGTAAATGGCCGAATCTGTACTGGCCTCACAATACCTTGGATCTCTTGTTTTTTGCCTGGTTCATCTTGGTAAGAGATTGTCTTTGTTTTACAGTTTATTATGGACCAGCGTTTTTCCAGCCAGTCCATCCCTATCATCACATCTTATGATCCAAGGGGAAGTATGTTTAAATCTGTCGTCACCGTCTGGCCTGCAATCTTCAGTGGGCAGTTATTGACCTTGGCTAGCACTCGCCTTTTTTCCCTTGTTGCGAGCTGAACTAGCCATGGGTTTTTAAACTTGACAGATTGCAATTTACAATTTTCCACAACCTTGGGACTAACATAACTTAATGTAGCTCCAGGATCAATTAAAACAGATACAGTTCGATCAAAGATCTTACCTTCAAACTCCACCATAGTCGGTTGATATTCAGCTTGATGATCCTCGAGGGCAGCATTAATCCTTGGTATGGTCCGAGCCACGTCTCCCACTGTAGATGCTTCATAGATCTACGACACTTGTTCATTACCCTTTTGGTGAGGGCAGTTCTTAACGTAGTGTGGCCCGCCACAGCCCCAACATTGTACTAGCGGTCTTGCTGCCCCTTCATTATCAACTCTACCTGATTGCTCACTAAATCTGGATTCGATGGGTGGCTTTAATCTGAGCTGGTTTTTGGGTTGGTTCTTGTTGTTTGGCCCCTTGGAAAGTCCCTTACTGAAGCTGCCATGAGCACCCTTGGCACCCACAATCATCTTACTGCCCTTCCTATCAGTCCATCACTTTCCAAAATTTTCTCCCTTTTGTTTATTCTTCTGATAGCATAGCCTAGCTTTCCGTATCACTTCGTCCGTTGTTTTTGGGTTGTCAAACTCAATTCTTTCCCTCATTGTCTGGGGTAAGCTGCTAAAAAACCGTTGTATTTTTGCCTTTTCCTCCCGTATGTATGGTACATAGCGGAGCAAAGAAGTCAATTTAGTGATAAATTCATCCATTGTCTGCTGCCCAAGCAGAAAATCATGAAATTCCCTTGCCTTTTCATCATAAAAACATTCAGTCTGATATCTTTCATTAAAGTATCTTTGAAAGGTTTCCCAACTTATACTCTTCTCACTTACCCCCCGTACAATCTTGACCTCCTCCCACCACAAGGTAGATTTTCCTTGTAGCTGGAAAATAGCTAGCCACGCCTTGAGATTGTGATCATACTCGTATACTTGGGCATATTTTTCATATTTATTAACCAGGCCTCCGCTGCCTCCTCCAACTCCCCATCGAAGTATGGTGACTTGATCTTTCAGAACTCCCCCTGCAATTCTATCCGCTATCTCTTTGAGGTTCAATGTTCAGAGGTGTTGTTAGATTTCTCCCCTTGATTCTCTTCCCTTCCTTCTATCTCCTCCTGCTCGGTATGATAACCTTGTTCCTCCGAAACACGCGTATGTTCAGGACTAGGATTCGGCTGGCGCTGATTTTGTTTATCCGACAAAATTTTCATGATTTTCTCCTGTTCCATGGTCAATCTTGTGTTATCCTCCCGTAGGCGAGCCATCTCATTCTTCAATTCCTGAATTGTTTCCAATATCATCAGATTGGTGTTGTGAGCCTCCTCCCCCAATTGCACCCATAATTCAGGATTATTCTGAGGAAAGGTTGTAGTTTCTGGGCCATCCACATTCCTGTGAGGAACGCTGCTCGTTCTCCTCATAATCTGTTGTCACCTGATTCCCTAATTTCAGCAGATTAGTAAACTTCAAACAGGTAAAGATATTTAAATAACATTGTCTGGTAGCCCTTGCTTAGTTTTCCTCCTATTACTCTTAATTTTATTATCACTATTAGCCAGAGGCCACAGTATAGTAACTTGGCTCTGATACCACTTGTAAAAGCTCCAAACAGTTAAACATAGTAAAATACACATATAAAAAAAAAATATTTACATTGCGGTAAATGCTATGGTGGATATGATAGCACTAACCATTTAATTCAAGTTTTGGGAACAGTTAGTACGGGTCAGTTTACAGATGTCAAACTTTATGGTTGAAGTACTATCCCATGTGATTAACCTAATCACAGCGTGGACAGTACACAGGTGTCAACCCTTACCTAATTCTAGCTATCTACCTTATCAAAAACGGTGATTTTTTATTGGTTATGTTTTCAATGTCCTGCTTTGCCATGGAACATGGCACGAGCAAGGTCTATCTCTACAGTGGTTCTCATTGGGCTTGGCATTACATCAACGGAGGAAAATGGGTGTGAAGATCTAACGGCCAGTCTTGTCTTCATTTGGGTTCAAGCCTTCAATCGACTATTTGGTTTTTTCTTTCTGATTTTCTTTTTTTCTCCCAGGACTTCGTTCCGCCTTTCTCCATGCCTTACATGATGTTGGATCTACCTTCGGTGCAGGTCTAGAAACTCAATGCATGGTCTCCTCTGCTTAGCCACAAGTTCATCCTTGCGCTGCAACTCCCAGATGATGGCAAGGTAACTCGAATAATTTGATTTACCCTAGGCATGATATTCTTTATTGATACAACGTTTCCCTTCTCAATGCTAAATAGATGTTGTGTTTTCTTACAGGTGTATCATCAGGGGTACTTCTCCGAATAGAGAGTTGTGCTTCCAGCCAAGTCCCTCAGCTCGGAACTTCTCGGGTAAGCAACAACTATAGTTTCTGGGTTGCTCGAAAACCTGGCTAGTTTATCTCTTTGAGGTGCACTACCTTCTAGCTCCTAGATTTCTAGTGTTGAAAGTATGAGGAGTGGAGATGACCGAACAGCTCCGTGCTGTTGCTGGGTACTCCGTTCGGTTGCTTTCAAGGATTTGATGGATATTTAAATCTAATGGGCCTATTGTCCATCAAGGTGTCTGAAGACTGATCCCTGAGTTCTTGGGGCTTAGCATGCTTTTGGGCAAACCCTAGTTAGCTCTGCATGTTACTACATTTACTGTTTACTGTATTGCACTCTGAGAAGATAATTTTCCTAAGAAATGCACTCTGATTTTTGTATAGCACAGTTTCCTACTTTTAGGCATGCAACCAAGGGTTTGCTTGTGTCTGTCGTCAACATGCCTATTCTGGCACAACATTTGTGTTCAAATATAATTATATGTTTACTTTTTTGATATTAATCCTGTGCTGAGAATTAGAAAACTCAATGTTAAGAATGCCAGTATGGTTCACACAAGGTACTTGACTGAAAGAATTACTCTATTAATGGTTCACCATTTTGATTATTAAGTTCTCTTTTATTTGCTGTTGTTTCATTTGTTATAGAATTGTCTGAGACTGCTAGGGGTTTTTCCTTCCTCTGTTGCTGATGGTTCTCCTGACGCAAGGGTTTAGGGGATTTCTTGTATAGGTCAAGTCACATGCAATTGAAGTCTCCTGCAATGTTTGGGCCGACTCAAGTCTAGGTTATGGGATGTCGACCCTAGAGCCTACCGGGTGCTCTGGTTGCTTTACAGCTTCTTTCTGGGTTTATAAATTGCCAGCAAGTGCTAGTCATGAATTGTTGTTACTGTGTTGTTTAGAATAGATAGAAAATCTGCATAGCTTCCATAATACTCTGCTATCATGCAGCGCTGCGTTGACAACCATTATCACAGAAGCGACTATTACTCTTACTTAGGGTTTGACACGATGAATTTGGATACTTCCTTTGCCAAAGACTCAGGTCTTATTCCTTATAATTCTATTCTCCGTCTGTGATGTCTTAGGGGTTTACACAGTGTAGAGTTGTCTTCCTGTCTACCTTTTCATTTTGATGAGGGCTAAACCAAAAATTATTGATTTCTTAGGACATCTATACAGTCTAATTTCTTTCAATTTTATATGGACTACGTAGATTACTTTACAGAGCAACAGAATTTTAATCTTACTTATCATTGAGAAATCTGTACGTACTATATTGAGTATCAGGGTTTAATTAACATGATAGAATCTATACTGAGTAAACAAGATTTGATCCTAAACCTTATTGAAGAGAAATTAACAATTTTCCTATTCCTGCTTTCCCTGTAAGGTTTTCTCTGTTCTTACATGCAAACACAAAAGTAATTCTCCATACCTGAATTCCAATATTGCAATTGAGGTATTCTTTAGGTAAGATTCACCTTTATTCTCTTCTACTTGTCTTCCACTCGACCATGAGGTGGGTCCTCCTTGACCCAACCTCCCCCCAAGCACTCTTGCAAGACCACCGTCTTCTGCAAGATTCTGGCACTCTAAGCCTGCGCTATCTGGTCATCACCAGAGTTAGCATCTTCTGCAAGATTCCAGCATTCTAAGCCTATGCTATCTGGTCATCACCAGACTTAATGTCTTCTGCAAGATTCTGGCACTCAAAGCCTGCGCTATCTGGTCATCACCAGACTTAGCGATTCTTCCCCCCTTCTCTTTCTGTCCCTACAGCACGGTTTTTTCCTTCCCCTTGCTTCCTTTTTCTTTGGAAGCATCTATAGTTGGGGAAGGTAGTTAGGATTTACTGGCAACTGCCATTCTTAAGTTTTAACCTCCTTTCATGAGGAGTCACTAGATCCATTTACACACTATTTTCTTTTCAATTAACAATAATGAACAGCATAACAGTGATTAACGACATAATTAAATTCAAACAGTGATGGTAATAATTATTCAGTTTACCCCAAAGGTAACAATAGTTAAACAGTTGAACTCACTATTACAGTTTTACTAAGGGCATTACACTTGGATTGCACACCACCTTTCCCTCTTCTTGTTCTTTTAAATCTCTCTTTTTCCACATATAAAATGTGTTTGAATTTCCACTTAGATGATCAATCTCAATCTCAGCATCACTTTCACTTCCTTCTTCTTCGTGGCCTTGGGCATCTATTTTTGTGTAATTCTTGAAGATAGGTTTCAGCTCTATCTTGATAGACCTGTCATTTGACCAAACAAACCATTCCTATAACCGAATCAATGGATTTGATGTTGAATCCATAACCCAACAGAAACGAGTATTCCATATTAGCAAACTTCCAACTGCGCTGCACCCAGCGTGCATGATAAGACGGCTGGGGCGGATGGCTTTCGCTCCCCCCAGTCGAGTTCGAACCCTGCGGAGGTCCCGCCTTCGGCGATTTGTGACGGCTCTGCCGTATCTGCCTGGCTTCGGCCGTATTCTGCCTGGCTTCGGCCGTATTGTATTCTGGCTTCGGCCGTATTGTATTCTGGCTTGTGGCTTCGGCCGTATTGTATTCTGGCTTGTGGCTTCGGCCATATTGTAATCATGAGAGCTGCGGCCATATATGGATTTTCTCTCTGAACAAAAAAAAAAAAAAAAAAAACTTCCAACTGCGCTTACAATTCCTTGGAATATGAGATGCCAGGTTATTGCCATTGCGATCCAATCACTCCATATCCTCTTTCTCCTTCACCGATATATCATTTGAGGTTTTCAACCTTCTGCTCTTTTTCCTAGTCATTGACGCGGCCTCCGCTTTATTCTATTTCCGGCTCTACTATGTATTGTTTGTTGTTGCCGATGTTCAATGCCTACTCCAATCTACAACTTCAGCTACACAAAGGTGGGCCAGGTGGGCCTAGTTCTATTGCGTAAGGGGCTTCTGTTCCTTCCGGCTCTTTAACTTAATTTCATTTTAAAAAATTAAAAATTAATTCATTTATTTTTGTTATATTTATTTTCAATTGAATATTATTTTTATGTATTACATTGTATTATCGTGCGTAACAAAGTTTAATTATCATAATTTGCATCCAAATCTCATTTTGTATTTATTAACTTTACCTATACATTTTTAAGTGCTTTTCTTAGTTCGTCATAAATTAACATTTACGGAAGCTATTTTTGTTTGGAAGGAAAATAATTTTCACACCTAAAACGTATTGTTATTTTTATATTTTTCAAAATCCATTCATATTAAAACACACCTTTTTATCCATATCAACTAAATCTCTTCAACTCAAACTTAGAATTATGCTATCTTGTCTTTAAACATTCTACGCTCGCAAATACGAAATGACCATATACAAAAGTATATGATAAGTATATAACTTTATGTAATCTCAATTCATATATATATTATAACTCAATTGAAAATTAATAATAAAAATAATTATTAATAACAGTAGGTTGATTTATTATATTTATTTAATGAAAATAATATTGTTTGACATAATTAATTAATAATTTATATAATTTTTCCTTAAAGATCTTTAAATTTTAAATTATTTATATATATTTTTCTATGTTTTAAGAAAATTATTATTTTAATCTAATAAAAATAATTTTAAATTTTATTTTCTCAAAAAAATATTAGACTTATAACAAAGATAATATTTTATTTAGTTTTCTTTAGAGACAAATCGTAACTTTATATTAGTATAATGAAATTAATTGCAAAATCATACTAAAAGTATCTTTTAGAGACATAAATTTCACTAGTATATATAGTTGATTCATGCACAATAAGATAACAAAAGGATGTTGCTAAAGAAAATCTACTAAATAGTAAGGGGAGTTGCATACTAAATGGTCAATGATAAAAGTCAGAATATTCACCATCTACATGTTGCTTGATGTAGCACTACCCATAATCCCATAATAGACCCTCTTTGGAAAAGGCATTTATCATCTCATTACATTCCCTATAAATACGTTGCCATGTGTAACAATCAAATAAAAATAACAATCTTCTAGTCTGATCTAAAATAGGTGTGAGGACTTGATTTTTGCAATGTGGTTCCCCTTTTATCCATTTGATAACCAATTGTGAGTCACCAAAAATCTAAATTTGTTTGCAATCCAATTCGAAAGGGTGAAGTAGCACAAGATTTAAAGCTATCAATTATGCAAATTTGTTTGATCCTTCTTCCAAACCTATCTTGATTTTGTAGTAATGATTTGGCTCAAGATAAAAGACTGCACCACCCCCACATCTACTACTTTGTCTCTAAGAAGCCCATCAAAACACAACCAAGGAATAGTACAATTGATGTGCTCTTTAAATATCATTCAAGTATTGAAGTTGGCTTTTCGTTGTGGAAAGTGTGAAGGAATGGATAAAACAAATGCAACCGATTTATCATGAGGAATCTATTTCTCTTGAAAAATAAGTCGATTCCACGCCAACCACACACCTCAACAAACCATCTGGGGTAAAAATTTCACCTTATTGTATTCACAATTAGATGTCCATTCTTTCCAAGATTTCTCCACTGATACACCCACAGGGGCTTCAGTGACAAAGCAATACTATGTCACGTGCATTCATATTGGGGTTAAGAAAATAAAAAAAAACATAAAACATTATATTGACTATATAATAAGGGGATATTGGGTTTTTGTATACTATATAGGAATATAAGTATTTTAAGGTATTTTTTATTGAGTATTTTGGTCAAGCGCATAAAAAAAGGGGCAGGTAAAGAAAGAAAGAAAAAAGTCGACTATAGTGAGAGCGACATTATTTTGGGAAAACAAAAGGGAAGGCATGAGAGCCCTGTGATAAATTTCACCGAGGGTTGCATTGAAGACATATTGTGAGAAATCTAGGTTGTAGTGAAGGTATGAGAGCGAAGCCAAAAAAAATTTGGAGGGTTTTGTTGCAGTGAAAGCATGAGAGAAAATCCCCTGTTGTAGTGAAGGCATGAGAGCATGGAGGGTTTTGTTACAGTGAAGGCATCATAGCATGGAGGGTTCTGTTGGGAAAACAAAATTCATGAGAGCGTAGTAGAGAGAGCGAAGTTTTGGAGAGGTTTTTATTGGGCTCTTTTATGTTGGGAAAGCGAAGGGCTTCATCTGTATGGAGTCGAACCTATTGGAGGCATCAGGGTTCTACAAAGGGTTCTGTTGAGGGAGCCGAACCTGTTGGAGGCGTCAGGGTCTTACTACTATAGCATAAGCCCCTGCCTTTATTGTAGCGTAAGCCCCTGTTTATTACATCTGGGCTCCAGTCCATATATAAATAATAATTTTTCTTTTCAAGGCCTGCATTTCATTTATCAACTCAATGTCTCTGCTATTAGCTTCCCTTTTGATTGTTTTTTCATACTTTGTTTAGCTAATGCATTTAGTTTTATCCATTCCATTAATGTTGTTGGTTTAGGTAAATTTGGCATTAATGTTTATGCTAAGAACCACTTGATGGCAATGTGTTCTTATGTGTTAACCACAAATGTATTGGGACCTATGCCAAAGTGATATCCAACGCTGTAACCTACTACCCAGCTCGATCTACACTTCCACCTGCTCAACAAATTCAATGATATATTTTGTCCCATCAAACATCAATGGATCCTTTACCCCAACACCAATCAATCAATGTGTTTGTAGTATATCACACCATCGGGTGGGTTGTTCATACTATGCATTTTGTCATCTATTGATCGTAACTTCAGAGTGTATCTCATTTGAACATATGCTGCGCCAATTGAGTTCTCCATCCACAGTAGGATTAATGTAATCCTCCCTTTGTCCTATCGTCATATTCGAAAGATGATCCAATGTGTTCTCATCTAACACCTCCTCATCTAACTTGAAAAACCACTCAAACAATGTAAACTTTGAAACGGGAACTATAAACTCAAAACGGGAACTCTGGCCAAAAAACCCCAAAAAAACATCAAAAACAGTGCTAAAAACGAAAAGTGTGTATACTGGAACGATGTTTTTTTTTTAGGTGTCAATTTTGAACGTGTTTTAAAAACGGCAATGACTACGAAATTTACTACGAAATTTTCATGCAAAATATAGCTTCAAAACGAAAGTGTTGATACTGGAATAATGATTTTTTTTTTAGGGTCAATTTTCAAACTTTTTAAAAAATGCTAATAAAACCAATTTTTTATGTCTCAAACAAAGTTAAATTTTAAGGAAAAAACACATTAATGTTTCTGGTAGAATATCATTTTTCTTTCCTAAGTATAAATTTAACATGTTTTCAACCACAACATGCTAGATACAAAAGAAATTGAAATTTTTTCAACTATAAAACTAAAAAAACATGACATTATGAACAAATTATATCACTGAATGAATTCAAAAGTCTTTATTTGTATACTGAATAAAACAGACATTATATCTCTAATTTGATATTGCATTGTAGATATTTAAACAATCAAATTTATCATACTTAAGACATAATCCAACAACATAAAAATGCTTCATAACTTCTCATTTAACAAAATATGGAAAACATTAATTTTATTTGAAGATACGACGCATACATCAGTTATATAAACTGTCTTAAACAATTATTCAAACTCAATCACCCAATAACCGTGGGTAGGTCGTCGTCGTGCCCCCTTCCCCCAACCCATTACCGATCTTTCCCATTCACCCATGCCCTCTTCCCCCTTCTGCCCTACCCATGCGCCAGCCCTTGCTACCCCCAACTCACCCACCCATGCACCATTTCCCCAACTCTTCCTTCCCTACCCCACAACTCTCCTCCCCATAAGCCCACCCCCTAACTCCCATTCCCCTCCAATCTCAACTCCTGCCCCCCTTCCTTAACGCTGGCCCCATGGGCCTCGCGCCCTAACCCCCCCCCCCCCCCCCCACCCTTACCTTACCCCCCGCCCCCAACCACTACCCTCCCCCCCCCCACGCCAACCCCCTACCCTACTACCCCCCCCCCCCCCCCCCCCCCTACCATACCCCCCCACCCCCCCTGCACCCCCCTTACCCATGTTTGACATCATATTCTAGTGTAAAAATGTTGTTGCTATATTGATACATAGCTTAATCTCAAGTCTTTTACAAGTAGTTAAAGTGCCAAAAGGTACATGCAAGGGAGGTTGTGGGCTATTAGCTATAGAGCAATGAATACTACCATAGAGGGACACAACAATCACAAAAGGAGTCATTTGTGAGGAGATAATTGAGACTTAAATAAATATGGATAAGTAGGTGGCAATCTAAAACAACTTAACATATCTTCGTTATTGTGTAGAAATCAATTTTAGTAATGTGATTGCGTGCATAAAATGAGTAAATATTTCCTTCAAACTTAAATCATTTAAACATCAAGCTTTGCATAGATGGTTTGTTTATTGAGTTATCAACATGAATAGTGCATGGTTTATTACCTTTTGCAAAGATTGGCCTTTGAAGAAATTTTGTATGAAATGTTTTGACAACATTTATCCTTCTATTAAAAATGTAAATATTAGAAGATATACTTCCATTATTTTGGAGTTCCACCTAGGTTTCCATTGTGTCTTTTCTAAGCCATTTTTCCCTCAGTGTAAGCATGTGTACAAATTTATTTATTTATTTATTAGAAAAAGTCAGAACAACAATTAGGAGCCCCGCTTCACTCTAACAGTGATAATCGTAATAATTAGAAAATATGATGGTATTCAACCTTGATTGAGGAATCCCCATGTATGGTCCATGTATTAGATATAGAATATGGATATGCAAGCATTGAGAAACATTTCTTGGAATTTGAATTGCTCAACTTTTCATTCCTTTTGAGCATGACCTTTTTTTTTTTTTTTTTTTCAAATGCACTCAGGAATGCTAAAGTAACAGTGTTTTCTCAAATTTCAAATATAAAATGTTATCCTTTGCTAGACATTCATATGCATACATCAAATTCACATACTAACAAATAAATGCATTTTTTCCAACACATAAATGTAAAGACCTTATTTTTAAACATGTGTTTTATTTAATATTATCCTCACATTGATGAGTAGGGAGCCATGTAACATTAATTCCGATGTGATTATTCAACAAGAGTAAACACATCATTCGCTTTATAAATCGTTATTAAAAGAAAAATGGCATAATGTCACTACTTTTGGGATTGCGTTAATCAATGAGACACAACTCTATAGTATTGTTTCAAGGTTTCAGATAGAGTATATAAATAATTGCTTCTCCAATCCACTAATAAGTATGCCTTTCTTATTTATGTAATGCTATGATTTTCATATATGAATGTTCAACTATGTTGCCATTATTATTTGGGTTAAATCAATTACATATAGCCAAACATTATTTCCATTGATACCAGTAACCATTTTAAAATGCTAAAATCTCAAGTTTTTGTAGTTATAATTTAAGCCCATTGTGAAATCTCATATATTTTTCCACAAACAATACTGATCATTCTCCAAAGTTAGTTCTCTCAACTCCATCGGCAAACTTTTGGTGATAGGCTTGCTGCCTTACCTTTTCCTCTCATTCCCTATGTTGTAAAACAAATTCTATGACTGTCAGTGTTCCACATTTAACTTGCTTTCCTAAAAATTCCCATTAAAATTAGTTGGATATGCCTAAAATAAGAGTTAAGAGTAAAGGATTGGTAGATTAATGGATGAAACAATATGTATTAGCTCATGTAATAGGAAGGAAAATCCTTTTTAAAACTTCTGTGAAAATGTCCATAATGAGACAAATAACTCTATAACATCGTTTCAAGGTTTCAGATTAAGTATATAAATTAATTTGATTATCCAATCCACTAAGAAGTACACCTTTCTTAATTTATGTAATGCTTTGATTTTCATATGTGAATATTCAATTGTGTTTCCATCATTACTTTAAACAAATCAATTACATATAACCAGAGATTATTGTAATTGATATCCATATGAACATTATATAATGCTAAAATCTCAACTTTTTGTAGTTATAATTTAAGCTCATTGTGAAATATCTTAATAATTTGCCACAAATGATACCTATCGTTCTCCAAAGTTAGTGCTCTCAACTCTATTGGCAAGCTTGGGTGATATGCTTTCTGCTTGACCTTTTCCTTTATGCTTGACCTTTTCATCTCGTTCACCTTTCACATGCTTTCCTAAAAACGCAAATGCCCATTAAAATTAGCTGGATATGCCTAACATGTTGAAAATATTGAGAGGGGGTTGGGGAATCAATATTGTTTTCAATTGTTATATTATGCCAATTAAGATTTTTGAACACTTGCTTTCCTAAAAATGCAATTGCCCATTAAAATTAGCTGGATATGCCTAACATGTTGAAAATATTGAGAGGGGGTTGGGGGTGGTGAATCAATATTTCTTTCAATTGTTATGTTATGCTAATTAATATTTTTGAACACTAGAAATAGAACAAAAAAATAATTTTATTAATAAAGACACTGAGCACTCTAATCCTCTTTTACCCTAACTATACAACAAAATCTCTAACTTTTTCAAGGCTGCAACCTTTAATGAGAACTCTAATCCTCAAATATAAATCTAAGCTCCAACATGTTTTCTCGCAAAGCTCCAAAGCTCCAATCCTGTATGACGACTCCAAACCTCAAATATAAATCCACGCTCCAACCTCATCTCTCACAAGGCTCCAACCTTGTAGAAAGACTCTTAAAGATCTCACAAGGCTCCAACCTTGTATAAAGACTCTTAAAGATCTGTTTAACAAGTGTCTTCAAGTCTCCGAAATCAGCTTCAACAACTTCTCCAGGAAGTTTTCAAGAATCTGCTCAAGATGGGTTTACAACTATCTACAGCAATGTTTCCAAGTTTGCTTGTTTCAGATCTGCTTCAAATATGAATTTAAGAGTTCCTCCAGAAAGGTCTCAAAAATCTCAAAATGTATTCAATTATGTTCCAAACACTCCCAAGTCAACGTCAGATTAAATTTCAAAAACAATGCCAATACAGAGTTAATTGTGCTGCTTAAAGTTCTGTTCATAAGGTCCGAGTTTTCTCACATATGAGGCCGAGTCAACAGGTCTGTATTCTACCACAAAGAGACTGAATTTTTGTTAAAGATTGAGGCCGAAGTCTAGGTCTCTTCTACAGGGCCGAATATCCATAGGAGGGTTGATATTTCAGACCCCGAATTTGTCACAGGAGTCTGAGTACAGGGCTCGAGTTCCAGACTGAATTTTCACACTAATTACAGGTCATCAGAGGCTTAGTCTGCTACAGGTCACTCTAGTCCGAGATTTGTTAACATACCGAGGTCTGTTCCAAGTCTCCACAGGCCGATTTCTTGTTCTCGAAAAGGCAGAGATATGTGCTATGCATAGGCTGAGCTCAATTCTCCAGTATAGCTACGAAGAAATTTCACCAATAACCTTTGATCCAGAACAGAATATAGCATCGAAAAACTTCTTTCTTCGATCTCTTCACATCGTCCTCAAGTCTGAATCTTCCTATCTTCTTTTCTCATCGAGTTCCTTGCTTCTGCTTAACCAAATTCAATGGGGTTGAATGAGGGAGTCATCACCTATTTATACATATTCATTCACACGATTTTGATCATAGTAGGGCTGACTTGAGTTTATTCTTTGGATGAAGTCGACCTGTCATTCCTGGAAGCCAACTTGGCCAAGATCCTTTCCAGCTTTGCAATTGTTGACTGGGAATTGCTTTCTCAGACTCAAGGTACATTATTTCTTCCAAGATTGCGTCCATGATCAAGCATTTGAGCGCGTTGCTACAGGACTGATCCACTCCTTTATCGCCAGTTTATTGAATTAATGTGAAGGATATCTTTGCTACCCCAAGACACAGCCAACAAGAGATCAGTCTTTAAAGATGATGGACTAAGCATGTGGGATCCTAACTCAACTTGGACAATTACTAATGGAATCGATAGTACAGGTTACAGATCTCTGTATGAAATGATTAATGCGCTGCCCCGCCCCGCCCGACCGGCGGCAGGTCGATTCCCGGAATCAACCCGCCAGAAGTCATACAATTTTATATGGTTTTGTGCATATCTTTCTTTTTCTTAAACGTTTGTCTTTTAATATTATCCTTTCCCATTCTATTTTTATGTTTCTTTTTCTTTTACCCCTATATGTATGAATGCGTTTAGATTTAGGTTTATATATATATATATATATATATATATATATATATATATAAACCTTCAAATTTATTAACCTTTAAATGTATATCATATACCATAACAACTTTACCTTTAGGACTTCGTAGCTGTGTTCTACATTGTAACAACTTTACCTTTAGGATTTCGTAGCTGTGTTCTACATTTACAATAATTCTATGCTCCAGTCTCATGGATTTTCGGCATTACATTCATTTGGAATAATTTTAATCCCTATTATCACGATTTTTGGGAACTTCATACCTATTTTGCATCTCTCACACACACAGGTTATGGGTTGCTTGCAATCAGTTCATATTCATCCATATGTTAGTTTGACACAACAATAGACTTTGTGTTCTTTATAAAATTTATAATACAACACCATTCACGATGCTTACCACTTAGACCAGCATCACGTGATTTCTGACTTATGGCATCAAGGAATCATAGCCAGCTATTGGTTTGAATGGTGTCCACTGAATCTCGTTTAATGAACGATGTAAATTGTTTGAGCGGGAGTTAGGGTATCTACCCAACCCAGCGCTGTCGTCATGATTTCATTGTGTTGATGGGTTTGTAGTGAGAAAGAGCTCTGCAACTCTGTTCAAACCTTACTGCAACTGGATATCTTTTGCTCACTTCTTGAAATTTTATATAAAACTGTATGACTTCTGGCGGGTCGATTCCTGAAATTGACCCGCCATCAGTCGGGCAGGGCGGGGCGGTCGATTCCGGGAATCGACCGGTCAGGTGGCGCTACTCCGTTGGCAATAATACAAAGGCGGCTGCTGCCGCATTGGATGAAGGCGAGTGACCCAACAACCAAACAATTAAATGACATGCCTCAATAATATATTAGTTAAATTTTCTTCTTCACGTTTTAACACTGGTGTGTACGTATCAGGTTAGGCAGCCTATGAAAAACCCTTTTTGTTTTTTGTTAATCGATTTCAAGTACTTGCAATTAACGAATTTCAATGCATTATGATTAAAATCATAGTGTAATATTTTTTTGAAAAGAAGTTTGAATTATCAACTAAATTTACTTATTTTAAATACTTTCACTTTCTCTATACCAAATTTTTATATTTTAAATAATTTTACTTTCTATAAGCCAAATTCTTTATTTTAATTAATTTCACGTTTTTTCTACGACACGTTATGGATAGTACATTTCTTTTACAAAGAAGTTTGACATTGCCAATCAAATTTACTTTAGTAATTTCACCTTAAAACGTAAAACCTAACTTTTCCATATCATATTTTACATGTGCCACGGAGTCATCTAGATATTTTATCTATCATATAACACGATTAAAACACGATCAGAAGAACAGTTACCCGTAATTTGTCTTTTAAGAAACTTGACTTTTGACTTTACTTATCATTTTTAATTTATTTTAAAATTGATTTGTCATTTAACAAACTCGACTTTACTCATAAATTTTAATTGATTTTAAGGTCACGTTTAACTTTAAAATAGGAAATCACAAAAAAAAGGTTTATGTTCACGTTTATATTTAAAATAGGAAAAATCATTGTTTTTATTGATGTAATTTTTCCTTACAGTCGAATCCAACGGTTGTATTTTCGCTGCTCCTTTGTATTTTTCCTTACTTTTCATTGCCAACAGAGCAGCGCCACCCGACCAGTCGATTCCCGGAATCGACCGCCCCGCCCCGCCCGACCGCTGCGGGTCGATTCCCGGAATCGACCCACCAGAAATCATACAGTTTTATATAAAATTTCAAGAAGTGAGCAAAAGATATCCAGTTGCAATAAGGTTTGAACAGAGTTGCAGAGCTCTTTCTCACTACAAACCCATCAATACAATGAAATCATGACGACAGCGCTGGGTTGGGTAGATACCCTAACTCCCGCTCAAACAATTTACATCGTTCATTAAACGAGATTCAGTGTAATAATAAATCACTTGACAACAATGAGTGTGTAATAAATTCTACTCTCCTCCTTAACATGATATCACGACAATTTTTGGTTTGACTACGTCAGAAGAAGGCTCGCCGCATGTTGAGTAGAGTAAATGTTGTTTTTGAATATTGTGTTTGTCCATCATTTTTAGAGAGTTGTCACTATCGTCATTGCGAGAAAATACTCTATAAGAAAATAAAATATGGGAAGTGGTTCTGATAGCTATTTGATTTGATGACAAGACAAAGGCCAATATCATTCCAATGGTCGATTAAAGAAATTAAAGAGCTGCTTGAGGTCGTTCTCGATAACTAGGGGGTGTGAGAGGCCTCGATATTCCTATAAATTTAGATAGTTCAGTGGCAGTGGTTCTAACAGGAGAACACAGTTACTTGCACTCTGGTGTATCTTCACTGTGCCAAGTGGCTGGACATAGCAGAGATTGATGTATATGGCATGGCAGTGATTCTAACACGAGAACACAGTTACTTGCACTGTGGGGTATCTTCACTGTTCTTCACTGTGCCAAGTGGCTGGACATAGCAGACATTGATGTATATGGCGTTTCTATAGCGAAAGTTGAGTGAGAAAATCTGATTTTTTATTCAAAGACTCCAACTCTTTCACATTGGATGGATACGATCAGATAACTAATCATTTCATTCAAAACGATTTCTCTCTCATATATATATACCGAAAATAGAATAAAAAGGCTGATATATTGTCAAAAGAAGGATACGGCCAAGTGTCGGGCAAGACCAGTTACTTTGTATTTTCTAGTGGCACGTTCCAGAAGTCAGATTTCATCCAAATCTAAGGGTGGTATTTTTAGAATACATTTTTTTTTGGGTTTGAATTGATTTACTTTTGAAATTCGTATTTCAGTCTAAATCCATTTTCCTTATTAGTTTCAGAGCACTTAATACATGTAGGTTATATGTTTATTATGTTGTCATGATGGAACATATTTTTGTGGGATGGACATATTAGAAAAAAAGCTATGTAAATGATTTTATTTTATTTTATTTTTTTATAATGAAAAGCGAGTTTGTTTTTTGTTTTCGAAAAAACACTAGAGGTGTGTGAGATATGAATACCTGATCATTTGCAAATGGATCGAGCGAGAGGAATTTGATCACGCCATGCTTGCTGACACTAGCATTAAGATTATGCTCGGTCTGTTCTTTGGGTCGATTGAATGATCTCACACTAGAGGGACAACCAAGGCTGTGGCCCAGAACTAGAGGTATGTGTAGCTCCATTGTGGGAATGGAGAGACCAGGTTTTGGCTCCCCTTATGCAGCAAACTTTTCATTGCCAACGGAACAGCGCCACCCGACTGGTCGATTCCCGGAATCGACTGATTGCAAACAACCCATAACCTGTGTGTCTGAGAGATGCAAAATAGGTATGAAGTTCCCAAAAATCGTGATAATAGGGATTAAAATTATTCCAAATGAATGTAATGCCGAAAATCCATGAGACTGGAGCATAGAATTATTGTAAATGTAGAACACAGCTACGAAATCCTAAAGGTAAAGTTGTTACAATGTAGAACACAGCTACGAAGTCCTAAATATAAAGTTGTTATGGTATATGATATACATTTAAAGGTTAATAAATTTTAAGGTTTATATATATATATATATATATATAAACCTAAATCTAAACGCATTCATACATATAGGGGTAAAAGAAAAAGAAACATAAAAATAGAATGGGAAAGGATAATATTAAAAGACAAACGTTTAAGAAAAAGAAAGATATGCACAAAACCATATAAAACTGTATGACTTCTGGCGGGATCCATATTGCATTAATCATTTCATACAGAGATCTGTAACCTGTACTATCGATTCCATTAGTAATTGTCCAAGTTGAGTTAGGATCCCACATGCTTAGTCCATCATCTTTAAAGACTGATCTCTTGTTGGCTGTGTCTTGGGGTAGCAAAGATATCCTTCACATTAATTCAATAAACTGGCGAATAAAGGAGTGGATCAGTCCTGTAGCAACGCGCTCAGATGCTTGATCATGGACGCAATCTTGGAAGAAATAATGTACCTTGAGTCTGAGAAAGCAATTCCCAGTCAACAATTGCAAAGCTGGAAAGGATCTTGGCCAAGTTGGCTTCCAGGAATGACAGGTCGGCTTCATCCAAAGAATAAACTCAAGTCAGCCCTACTATGATCAAAATCGTGTGAATGAATATGTATAAATACGTGATGACTCCCTCATTCAACCCCATTGAATTTGGTTAAGCAGAAGCAAGGAACTCGATGAGAAAAGAAGATAGGAAGATTCAGACTTGAGGACGATGTGAAGAGATCGAAGAAAGAAGTTTTTCGATGCTATATTCTGTTCTGATCAAAGGTTATTGGTGAAATTTCTTCGTAGCTATATTGGAGAATTGAGCTCAGCCTATGCATAGCACATATCTCTGCCTTTTCGAGAACAAGAAATCGGCCTGTGGAGACTTGGAACAGACCTCGGTATGTTAACAAATCTCGGACTAGAGTGACCTGTAGCAGACTAAGCCTCTGATGACCTGTAATTAGTGTGAAAATTCAGTCTGGAACTCGAGCCCTGTACTCAGACTCCTGTGACAAATTTGGGGTTTCAAATATCAACCCTCCTATGGATATTTGGCCCTGTAGAAGAGACCTAGACTTTAGCCTCAATCTTTAACAAAAATTCAGTCTCTTTGTGGTAGAATACAGACCTGTTGACTCGGCCTCATATGTGAGAAAACTCAGACCTTATGAACAGAACTTTAAGTAGCACAATTAACTCTGTATTGGCATTGTTTTTGAAATTTAATCTGACGTTGACTTGGGAGTGTTTGGAACATAATTGAATACATTTTGAGATTTTTGAGACCTTTTTGGAGGAACTCTTAAATTCATATTAGCAAACTTGGAAACATTGCTGTAGATAGTTGTAAACCCATCTTGAGCAGATTCTTGAAAACTTCCTGGAGCAGTTGTTGAAGCTGATTTCGAAGACTTGAAGACACTTGTTGAACAAATCTTTAAGAGTCTTTATACAAGGTTGGAGCCTTGTGAGATCTTTAAGAGTCTTTATACAAGGTTGGAGCCTTGTGAGAGATGAGGTTGGAGCGTGGATTTATATTTGAGGTTTGGAGTCGTCATACAGGATTGGAGCTTTGGAGCTTTGCGAGAAAACATGTTGGAGCTTAGATTTATATTTGAGGATTAGAGTTCTCATTAAAGGTTGCAGCCTTGAAAAAGTTAGAGATTTTGTTGTATAGTTAGGGTAAAAGAGGATTAGAGTGCTCAGTGTCTTTATTAATAAAATTATTTTTTTGTTCTATTTCTAGTGTTCAAAAATATTAATTGGCATAACATAACAATTGAAAGAAATATTGATTCACCACCCCCAACCCCCTCTCAATATTTTCAACATGTTAGGCATATCCAGCTAATTTTAATGGGCAATTGCATTTTTAGGAAAGCAAGTGTTCAAAAATCTTAATTGGCATAATATAACAATTGAAAAAAATATTGATTCCCCAACCCCCTCTCAATATTTTCAACATGTTAGGCATATCCAGCTAATTTTAATGGGCATTTTCATTTTCAGGAAAGCATGTGAAAGGTGAACGAGACGAAAAGGTCAAGCATAAAGGAAAAGGTCAAGCATAAAGCATATCACCCAAGCTTTCCAATAGAGTTGAGAGCACTAACTTTGGAGAATGATAGGTATCATTTGTGGCAAATTATTAAGATATTTCACAATGAGCTTAAATTATAACTACAAAAAGTTGAGATTTTAGCATTATATAATGTTCATATGGATATCAATTACAATAATCTCTGGTTATATGTAATTGATTTGTTTAAAGTAATGATGGAAACACAATTGAATATTCACATATGAAAATCAAAGCATTACATAAATTAAGAAAGGTGTACTTCTTAGTGGATTGGATAATCAAATTAATTTATATACTTAATCTGAAACCTTGAAACGATGTTATAGAGTTATTTGTCTCATTATGGACATTTTCACATAAGTTTAAAGGATTTTCCTTCCTATTACATGAGCTAATACATATTGTTTCATCCATTAATCTACCAATCCTTTACTCTTAACTCTTATTTTAGGCATATCCAACTAATTTTAATGGGCATTTTTAGGAAAGCAAGTTAAATGTGGAACACTGACAGTCATAGAATTTGTTTTACAACATAGGGAATGAGAGGAAAAGGTAAGGCAGCAAGCCTATCACCAAAAGTTTGCCGATGGAGTTGAGAGAACTAACTTTGGAGAATGATCAGTATTGTTTGTGGAAAAATATATGAGATTTGACAATGGGCTTAAATTATAACTACAAAAACTTGAGATTTTAGCATTTTAAAATGGTTACTGGTATCAATGGAAATAATGTTTGGCTATATGTAATTGATTTAACCCAAATAATAATGGCAACATAGTTGAACATTCATATATGAAAATCATAGCATTACATAAATAAGAAAGGCATACTTATTAGTGGATTGGAGAAGCAATTATTTATATACTCTATCTGAAACCTTGAAACAATACTATAGAGTTGTGTCTCATCGATTAACACAATCCCAAAAGTAGTGACATTATGCCATTTTTCTTTTAATAACGATTTATAAAGCGAATGATGTGTTTACTCTTGTTGAATAATCACATCGAAATTAATGTTACATGGCTCCCTACTCATCAATGTGAGGATAATATTAAATAAAACACATGTTTAAAAATAAGGTCTTTACATTTATGTGTTGGAAAAAATGCATTTATTTGTTAGTATGTGAATTTGATGTATGCATATGAATGTCTAGCAAAGGATAACATTTTATATTTGAAATTTGAGAAAACACTGTTACTTTAGCATTCCTGAGTGCATTTGAAAAAATTTAAAAAAAAAAGGTCATGCTCAAAAGGAATGAAAAGTTGAGCAATTCAAATTCCAAGAAATGTTTCTCAATGCTTGCATATCCATATTCTATATCTAATACATGGACCATACATGGGGATTCCTCAATCAAGGTTGAATACCATCATATTTTCTAATTATTACGATTATCACTATTAGAGTGAAGCAGGGCTCCTAATTGTTGTTCTGACTTTTTCTAATAAATAAATAAATAAATTTGTACACATGCTTACACTGAAGGAAAAATGGCTTAGAAAAGACACAATGGAAACCTAGGTGGAACTCCAAAATAATGGAAGTATATCTTCTAATATTTACATTTTTAATAGAAGGATAAATGTTGTCAAAACATTTCATACAAAATTTCTTCAAAGGCCAATCTTTGCAAAAGGTAATAAACCATGCACTATTCATGTTGATAACTCAATAAACAAACCATCTATGCAAAGCTTGATGTTTAAATGATTTAAGTTTGAAGGAAATATTTACTCATTTTATGCACGCAATCACATTACTAAAATTGATTTCTACACAATAAGGAAGATATGTTAAGTTGTTTTAGATTGCCACCTACTTATCCATATTTATTTAAGTCTCAATTATCTCCTCACAAATGACTCCTTTTGTGATTGTTGTGTCCCTCTATGGTAGTATTCATTGCTCTATAGCTAATAGCCCACAACCTCCTTTGCATGTGCCTTTTGGCACTTTAACTACTTGTAAAAGACTTGAGATTAAGCTATGTATCAATGTAGAAACAACATTTTTACACTAGAATATGATGTCAAACATGTGTGTTCTTATCACAACGGAAGACCTAAAGATTAAGTTGAAATTCAATCATAAACAAAATATCATTACTTAAATATCAATAACAAATCACTCTCTATCCATGCATTGAAAAAACCAAACACCTTTTCTATTGTTATTCAAACAAGTTTACTCCCTCGGGGAGGGGTTGTGGGGTGTAGGGGGTTTGGGGGGATGGGGGGGGGGGGGGGGGGGGGGGGGCGGGTTTGGGGGCGAGAGGGGATGGGGCACGGGAGTGTGGGGGGACGATAGGGGTAGGGTGAGGGGAGGGGAGGCGGGCCGGGGAGGGGGGGAAGCTTAGGAAGCTTCGTTCAAACAGAAAATTCAGCTGAAAACAAACATCTAGCGTGGCATGCAAAAGATGGACCACGAAGAAATACAGAGTTGGCGAGCGAAAAAAAGAGAAAACACAGATTTGATGGATGCAAGGAGTACAATAACTTGGTAATCATATCGAGGGATTTGTCATCATCATCATTTTCGGAGATTGGATCAGGCGTGTTACTTTAATTATTAATGTGTAGTGAATCCAGACAAGAGATCTCTCGTGAGAGGAATAAGTTAATGGGGCCGGGGCTTCAATGTAGTCGTCAGGGGGTTGTGGGGGGCGCATGGGTAGGGGCTCGCCCATACTTGCCTAATTGTGCACTTAGTCTCATTATCCCTCACCTGACCTCCCGCTCGCCCATCGACCCCCCTGCCCGTTAGAGGTGGCTCGGCAATTCTGATTATACAAATAAAAAATTTATGGTATATTTTTGTTGTTAATTTAAGTTAATATGTTTTTTTTTATTTACTAATTTATGTGTTTTTTTTTAGGAAAATGGCATCAAAGAAAATTTCTGTAAATCTTTCTGGACCAAAGAGTCTTAAAGGTGTATCTTCAAAAAACATTGGTGAACGAACTCCACCTGAGCTCATGCCTACAAATATTTCAAGTGCTTTAAGTTATAAGAAGCTAATCTCAGATTGGAAAAGTTCAAAAGAGGTGAAATTTCCATCAAGAGTCTGGTATGTGAAAGAAAGAGAGAGCACAATTGTGATTTTCGCATTGATTTTTAAGTTAATTATTATTTTTTGAAAAAAAAAGTTGTTATTATTATTTTTTTGACATGAAATTCATAAAAAAAACTATTATTTGACCATTTTTAGTTAATATTTTTGTATAAAATTTGTGATTTTGACATGTTAATTCTAGCAAAAAATTATCAAAACGTTTAGTTTTTTTGTTATATTTATGTTAAAAATGGTTATTTTTATGTCCATTGTTAAAAAATGTTGTTTTTTAGAAACAATTATTTCATGTGGATTGAAAAATTAATTAAGGATGTATAAATATGTAGATTATCTAATATTTAAATTATCGACTTTCTAATTTAAAAACGCAAAACAATAAAAACCCCCCTAAAAAAAAAAAAAATTAAGATAGAGAACAAGAAAATATGAATAAAATGACGACTTCAAAAACTATCAAATTTAGAAAATAATTTTTTACATTTCACACACTGGAAAATTAAAAGTCAAAAAATAGGTCTTTTAAAAAAAGGGTGTGATGCAGAATACTCACTTTTTAAAATCAGCATGAAAATCACTACCATTCTAAAACTTGATTTCATCCTTGAACATGAAAAAAAATTAAAGTTCCAAAAAACATGTGTATTCTGCATCACCACTTTCCAAAATCGGGTCATTTTTTTGCTATCTCTACGAAACGGGTAACAGTATCAGTTCCCGTTTCAAAGTTTACATTGTTCTCACCTTGAGTTGGATATAGCGGCTAAACAACCCTTCATCCTCTCGTTGTGTTGTTGGTTTATGGAATTTTGGCATTGAGGTTTATGTTGAGAACCACTAGATATTTCAGACCTAGCATCTTCCACTACCTGCAAGCCTTTCTTATCCATAATAACATCAAGCCTCTTATGACATGTAACACATCCCGTTTGTATATTATATTTTTTTTAGGGTAGGAATACAACAACTAAAACTCTAAAACAAAATTCCAGCTCTAGTCATAATTCACCTTGAATTAATTTGCAACAGGCATCCAGGTTAAAAACACAAATAGATGTTCACCTATGAAATTGAAGGGATAGGTATATAGAAAAAAAACTCATGAACCATCATCTTCTTTCACTAGGTCACTTTAGAATGGATGATCAAATTTATTACCATGACATTCAAATTTACAGCAAAAACTACCGCAACTAACTGGCTATCATAGTGGGCCACATAATTAATAACCAACTTATAGTCATCAATATCTTCCTCTAACACAATTCGACTGGACCTTGGGTTGAGGAAGAAATTTCTGCAAAGGCAACAACTTTGCGAGATCAACATAAAACTTCTCTCCAGGAGTATATGAGGCAACAATGATGCCCTCCAACATCTTTACAGAAAAATAAGCTTAAAGATTTCTTTAACTTTTCCTATCTAGGTGTGATGTTGTAAGTATGTGGAGCATTGAAGTATGGAACCTTCTCATTGGTAAGCCTAGTCACTACGTCTCCCTCATAGGTGGAGAAATGTTGAAACTTCCATAATCTTCAGTAGGAGGACCCCCACCTCGTCCTAGACCAAAACTTTAATTTTCAGATTTGCAAACCCCCCCACTAATTGATTTTGGTTTATGTCAAAACATTATTCCCTGTTTCCTTTATATAATCCATCATTACTACCCAGTAAACCCCAAAACCCTATGTCTTCTACTATCAATGTAGAATTCAGGACAATAATAATAAAGTGAAAGATAACGCAAAAAAGGGAGTGTGCATCAATTGTCGATTGATGGGGCCTTATAATAGATTAAACTTTGTTTTTGTTAGGAAAGGAAAATTTGATGATGTAGGTCAATTTTCCTTTCCTATAGCAGTGTTTAATTTGAAAGACACGTTGGTTCCAAAATCCCAGAAACCTCAAGTTGGCAAAGGGTTGCAAATGTTTTTAGAGTGATAGAAATGTACAACTGCCATTTACAAATCAATTGGTTTGACTATATGTCGTTTTATTGAGAAATAGATCTTATGTCCCATCCTATAATATATACAACTGAGAATTTATAGGACATATTTGGGCCTACACGGTGTTCTTTATTGTCGAAAATATTCTCGTCATTTACCTCATTCCAAGGTGAGGATACTTGGTTTAGAGAAACATTACCATTAGGCATACACGTCATGAGCCTCAAACTTATTTATTCAACGTGCAAGAGCTCATTCTTCACATCAATCTTGGAGCTCTCACATCCCACAGCACATCCAGGAGTCTTCGACACATCCATCTGGGCTATTTTTGGGTAAGTCCGCTTTACTTGTATTTTGCAACATTTCTATCCCTTTTTGTGTTTTGGCTTATGTGAGTGTTGTCTGCTTGATTTCTATGAATGCCTATTGTCATCTGCATGCATGTTAGGCTATACAAGCACCATTTCAGTTTTCATTTGCATCTCACTGTTTTCGTATGCATGACATTGTTTTGCACAAACGGTAGCCAATTTGGTGACTCGCTTCACACACATGCATGTTTCTCTATTTTCTGAATCTTGCATTCGATGTTTTCATGCATGATCATTCACTCCTACTTACACTCAGTCTCGCCATGCATTCACATCTTCATATGCTTTCAGTTGCCTGTCAGTGTGTCTTGGCAACCTTGGCTCAGACTTTGCCTTTTCCCAGACAGCATTGCGCAATTCTGAGAGAGAAGGCTCTGCCTTCCTCCTATAAAATGAGAAAATCTGCCCAGATAGTGTCCTCCATTTTTTCTTTGCGCAATTCTGAGAGGCAGTTTTTGCTATACCAGAAAATTGCACAATGCAATCCCTGGGCCTGCATGACTTGCCAATTGATATTGCACATTGCGCAATCTCAACACCCAGCAGGCCAGTCTGGATTGCGCATTGCACAATTCCAGTAGACAACCAGCCTCCCGACAGTACAGATTGCCATTTGCATAGTTCCAACTGCCAGTCTCCTGGCCTCCTAGTGAAAAATTATGTAATCCTTGCCAGCAGTCTCCTAAGTATGTTGCATGTGAGTCCTCAAGCTTGCATTGGTTTCAACTAACAGATTTCTTGCCATGCAAGTCACCATGTCTCTAGATATATTAGGTGTTCTTTCATCTCTCACCAGTTCAGGATCAATGGCCTCCAAGAGAGTAGGGTCAAAGAACACCAACAAAAGCACAACTGGATATGCAATTGAGTAAGTGTTTACGAGTTTGTCAATTTACGAAGATACCAAGTTGATCGTAGAAAAAGACATCAAGCTAAAATGGCAAGAGGTTAATGATTCATTCACAGGCACATTTGGGGAAGATCTTGAAGACTGTAAAGTCTATGTGAACATTCACAAGACCATCTTGTACAAGATTACATGCAGGTATCCTACGTTCCCATGTGCGGATATGATACATTGGATCATCTCACACACTGATCCAGATAAGATGGTATTAAGTAGTGTCAGCGGGACAGAGATTTCTACCTTCAAGGCACGGGACTATCAGAAGATGTACCACTTGCTGAAGCCAATGATCACCATCGAGACACCCTTTAGCATACCCATCAGCAATTCCAAATCTAGGGACATCTTGAAGAACTGGGTGAAGGAGCCAACCAAATTCATGATGACACCCAACTAGATTTAAAAGACGAAGATACTACAGAAGGTGTATCACTACTTGGTCATCCTTGCACGCCACTTGTATGACCAAGAGAGCACAGAGACCTTCCTGTAGAGTTGGTGATCACATTGGACCAATTGGCCAATGAGGGCAAAGCATGCAACTGGTCCGACATGTTGCCTCACAGGCTAAAGGAACTAGTAACAGGAGTTCGACAGCCCCCAAAAGGTCAACAAGAAGAAATCTACATGGCCGCTTACATCTTGGATGCAATATGTGCCCGTTAGTAGTTCCCGGGCTTGAAGTGGGCATGGACATCAACAGAAACTTCTGTGAACACTTATTGCAAAATGTTTTTCGAATGCAACTTCCGCAGAATCATCACACAATTGTCAGACCATTTTGTCACCCCGATGTACAAGATGATACTTGAGCAGGAGCCACCTTACAAGCCAAAGGCAGCAATGGAGGCACTGGCCGACATAGTGGATTGGTATGCCTCACCTTTTGGCACCTTCATACGGATGTATAGTGCGGAGAAGCCTGCGCATGTGTTTCTGAAGTTTGCCATGGACAATCTCATCTTGCAAGAAGTGTCATACCACATCTCGGCAGGACTGTCAGCTAGGCTGCACTGGAAGAAGAAGGTGCCATGGCCCACTCTTCTATTGTTGATCGAGTTGTACGAGATACAAAATCTCAAGCATGCAGATGCCGAGACAGAAGAGTTCAAGAAATTTACTTTCGGCATGAGAAGCTTTAATCTGTATGACCTACATTGCATTGTGAAGGATCACTACGTGAGAGTGAAATTTTCATGGATCCATGGGGCGTGTCATTAGGCTAAGGAGGACACATGGAGATATTGTCACAGCTTCTCGAGGCCCCATGAACAGTCGGCATTGTTTTGGAATGGTTAGCGAAGCAGCATCTAAGAGGGCACCAGCAACAGCAACAACAAAGGTAAACATACCAGAGCGTGACAAAGGAAAGAGGAAGATTGTCAACAGTGGAGAGGAAGAGAAAAGTTGTAAGCTCAGAGCAGACCCACTTGTACAGAAATCTGCTTTGGTAATAGAGACGAAGAGGCAACAATGCGACAAGAGGATTGAACAAAGGCAGAGAGAAAAATAGAGCATAGAGGAAATAGTGAAGGAGTTGCAAGAGTTGAAGGAGCAACTCTGGAAGGAATAGGAGCTGCACAGACAGGAGAAGGAAGTGCAGTAGGGACAGATACATTAGGGGGCGCAACATGTATATATTGATGAAACTACGGCCGTACAGGTGGTAGATGCATCCGAGTAGTTGTTACGGGAGCGAGACTTCGCTCAAGAAATTGAACGAGTACTCTAGAAGATGGATACGAAGATGGAGCAGCTAGAGTTAGAGAAAGAAATTGACCTCATGCCTTACCACCAAGAGATTGATCCACCGGCTTCACCAGATACAGAAGTTGAGCAGGTCCCAAGCGACCAAGGAGCTACTGAGATCCTTGGAGAAAATCTGGAAGAAGAGATGCGCAACATATCATTCGACGAGTCATAAAATAGAGTTGTGCAATTACACCGAGTGTCTACTTTGGATGACCAAACATCTCCTGTGCAGTTTTAGGAACAAGTGATCGTATCTGACGTATGCAAGAATCTAGTAGCATTGGCCGATGCTACCAGAGAATATGTGGAAGCCACTAGCTCGAGCGTTTGCTTCTTGATAGCAGAGAACAAGTGAATGGCTAAGGCATTACAAACGCCCAAGCAGGGAGGAGAACTGGTTACAGAATCCGCCCAAGCAGAGTTGAAGAAGGCAATACTAGATGAATTATCGTCCCTTGAGACAGTCGCGGGCGTTGTTTTCCAGCTTTGGTACTGTGCATAAGGCAATTGTCCATCTTAACAGTTGGTAGTAGTGCTCTGCTAGGAGAGCACATATCTTTTCAAACTTGCATGTTGCTCTCGATCACATCCACACATGGAAAATGAGATACAAGGGAGCCCCATTACACTTGCTAAAGATGATGAAGCCCAAAGCGGTTGAATTGAAGGCATGCATCCAAACTCAGATCCGAAACTACGAAGAACTCGCGCATCTCATCACTAGTTTGCATGCTTCCCATGCACAGGTGTTCAGAAACATGGATGTTGTTGTGCGTGCACATGCGGTCCCATCTATTGGGACACTCTCTGAGGAAAAAACAAGGCACAAGTCCAACTGGAGCTAGACTCATACTTTGACGAGTTGATATGCATAGCCACCAATGCAGACTTGGAAATCAGTGTACATACTATGCATCAGTATGTCGCTGGTCGGACCGCACTCAAGACAATGATGTGCATGTTATCAGACAAGTTGGACAGAGGATCCAAAGCAGTGTACCTAGATGCAACATAAGTAAGAGTTCGTTTCCAGAAAGATGTCACCACAGGGTATACAGACACCAACACAAACTACCAAACTTGGCATCAATTCACCACTGTTGACCATCATGAGGATGTCAAAGACTTGGTCTTCCCACAGTTGTCTTAGTCATAGTGATGTCTTGAATGGCTTGCTCAAGCCTATTTTGTCTCATATGGGTACACGTGCAAATTGTATGTAACATCTTGTCAAGTGGTAGTTCAAGTGTCGATAGTTGAATGTAACAGTCATAGAGTAGTTGAAGAGTCATGAGGGTAGAGGAATAGTCACAAAGGGGAATGTCAAGGGTCACCCCACCCTTTGCTATAAATAGTACCTCAAAACTCATTATAGAGGCTTTTGGTCATCCAAGCTTCCAATAGGAGTATCCTAGAGAAAGCTTGGAGAATATTGTAAGGAGCCTTGGCTTCTCCACAGTGCAAAGCTAGTACATCTCTTTGGAGGAGCAGGCAGTAGTGACTATAAGGTTCCGCTACTGGGACCAGTGGTTGGCCATGGTCGTATTATATGAATGTAACTTTCACTTTTAATATAACAGAGTCAACATGTTTCATGTATATGTTGTTATTGTATTTCAACTATCTTGGTTACTCTAATGATATATGTATCTGTTTTCTTACGCATGCATGTATGGACTCTTTCTGTATAAGTATGTATCAATCTTACTGAGATGTGATGTCAGTTTAACCATCAATTTGGATTGTTGTCTTACTTTATTTCCATTTTGTGTTGCATCTTCGCTTGTGTGTTCCCTTCCAAGCCGCGTGCTTTCACAAGTTTCCAAGGGGCGCACTCACCCCACTTTCCATGTGTTAGAACCATTAATGCACCTTCCTTGGCTTGTTGCACATGTCACACCCTTGCTACCAAAAAGGACATCCTGCTTGCCTCTGTGTGCAACCATGGTCAAGGCAATACCATATGACCCACTGTTGGGAATCCTACACCAAATGGTCTGAGGTCTAGTTGGGACTTCTTACCTTGGAGATCCCATGACATGTTGGCGGGTCCAGCACCGTCAACATTTCTGGCACTAGAAGGAGGGCCATATGACAAAATGTGTCCTCTCATCCTGTTTTGAACCTTTTCACATCTATCATGGATACTATCACACCCACCCCTCCACGATGTTTTTCACATGCCGAACCTCTCGACATCACGAGGGAGTTTTCAGATCTCTTGTCTGAATTCACATATGATGGTGAAGGAAAAGTGGCTTGGCATGTGTGCTTACAGGACTTCTTTTCCATTGTTGAAAAGGAAAATGAATGCTCTGATGAAGAGGCTAGCCTGCTGCTTCCATACACACTTCGTGAATGCCCACTACGGTGGTGCTGGAGTCAGCCTCCAAGCAGCGTGCATTCACTTGAGTACTTTTTTGATCTCATTGAATCTACATTCCATCATTTTGATCTAGAACCTCTTGACAAAAAACTATTACAACAACAGAAGGCCCTACACGAATCGCCTATGGAATTTTGGGACTGCTTCTGTGTGTTGCGGTTTCAAGCTCTGAAAATTCAGATGAAATTCCAATATCTCATGAACAGATTTTAGTATTGCCTTACCAAATTTGTCAATCCTAAGAAGAAGTTCAAGCCCAAGCCCCTCTCAACATACTTTAGTGATGGAGCTGTGTAATCACAAATGGACACAGTCGCTGTCACAAGTGATTGTCCGCCATCCCCTCATCAAATAACTCCACCACTGGAGAGTGATGTGGGAGAACATGCACACACATCCGTTCAACTGTCACATCCTCCCAACATCACTTCTCTCAATTTTCGTGTAGATTTGGTTGTGAAGCCCATGGATTGTCACATGCATGTCTTACCTCAACCTCCATCTTCACGTTTTTTTGATCCTTTGGATTGCACTGTCTTATGTTCTTCCATTCCAGGCTATACACCTGTTGTGAACGAGGATCAAGCTATCGACAGAGTTGGTGTTGCACAACCAACCTACACTGTCATTCACAAAGAGTATGACTAGGAGCTCGAGCATCAACCTTCGACAAAGAATGACTCCCTTCTGTGTGAGCATCCTCCGTGTTTTCCTTACATCTTTGGTAATTCTGCCATCCTTGATTTCACATGCGTATATCCATCTATGGATGCACCCATTGTTTACCATTCATAGAACACACTAGATGTCATTCCATCATTCGACAATGGAGAGGACAAATTATTCATTGAAAATCCTCTTGATTTTTCATCTACCTTTTCCGGAAACATAGAGGGTGAATTTTTACACTTATCATCTACCCCTTTGTTTGATTCATCAGATCATGAGGATGCTGATGAAATTATTGATTTTGTTGATCATATTTGTCATGATATATTTACCCCCGTATTCGATCACGATGATGATTCTATCACAGTTGATTTTTCCAAGCCACTTGTTTATGATGATCTATTTGTCGACGAAGTCTAAACCCCGCAGACTGTCGAGGCACTTCAACCCAAGCTTATGGTTATTTCTAGCCCTCACTTTCCTGAGGTTGGTTTCACTTTTGATCAGGAAATTGTTGAATCACCTGAGGCTCCTCATCACTCATTTGTATGCATTTATTATTAAACTCACACAAAAATTATGCTTCCTCCACTCGAACTACACGGTCCCATAATTCATGCATTGGAGGAATCTTACATAGCAAGCACATGTGCACGATGCAAGTTGTCTTTGTTTCTTTCGTTTGCTTGCATGTCATAGTCAAGAGTATGTGTATGCTTAACAACTGCACACAATGTCACACAACATCATGGTAAGTCCATGGATCGCATGTCATGCACTTGCACTCACTTATGTTTTGTGGACGCATTTAAACTTGGAGTGTGTTTGTCTTCATTATTATATATTTCTTGTTTGCTAGTTCGCACAGCTGTGTTTTTCGCAAACCATGCCTTCACCAACATGGGTCGACTAATGCACCGATGGTTGCATTTTAAGTATCACTTCATGTCAGCAGACCCATGCACTGTTAGCTTAGGAGTATGAGTAGTGTTTACTTTCGGTTTGTTTGCTTCCATGCATGTTTTCTTCTTACATTGCATGTTTGTTTTCTTGCTCGCTTGTTTTCTTACTCGTGTTGCTTACACATTTATTTCTGTTTTTTCTTTGTTTTGTTTGCTTGTTCACATTTGTAGGTTAGTTTCGCATGAAACTGTGTGCGAATCTTGGAACAAGCTAGGTAAAGTACAAGAGGACTTGTGCAGTTATCAATACTTGGTTATTTTTTGTCTTTCCTCTATATGAAGAACTTGTTATCTTCAATCCATGATACATCAATGGAAAATATGTATTGTTCGAAGTGAACCTTGGTGAAAACACTATGCTTGCGTGCTAACTAGTGTCACCTGCTCTAGTTGGTTGTTTTTGGGTTAAACCTTGTCAACTCAGTCAAGTAAAGTAAGGTGAGGGGGGAAACCTTAACAAGCACGTTAGAGGTATATATAAACTACTTCTCTAAAGGAACAACCTATTCTTCTCTCAACAATCTGGGATCCCTCTTCCACCTCTGAAATGAATAAGTATTATGCAAAGTTACGAAAAATGAAAAATGCAAAAAAAATGAAAATTTGAAAAACTTTGAAAAAATGAAAAATGAATAAGGCCAAAGAAGAGAAAGGCTTCCTATGCAAAGAGCTGACACAAGTAACTCCATTGAGGTACAGATCAGGCTCACTGGTAGTGGAGCGATGCTTGTGTTCCTGCGTGACTCCGTTGGGGTACTGTCCAAGCCTACTGGCAGCGGAGCAACACCAGAGATGAAACTAAAACTCTGACGACCATAAAGCTAGTGCACCAATATACCCCTCATCCCAATCGAAACAACTATGTTGGCATGGCTTGGAATCTATGTCGATTGTTTAGTCAATTTAGTGTCCTAAATTGCTCACATAATTTATCAACCGAGGTTCGTAAGCTAAAGAAGTGAAGTGCACTATATGTGCTTAGTTAACCTTTCTTACTTCATTGTTTTGTATTTTATATTGTTTTGGGGGTTTCTATTCTTTGATTCCTAATGATGTGCAATTTGAACTAAGAGAAACTTAAGTGAATCTAATGGATTTTTTTTTTACAGGAAAAATTTTCCTAAGTTAATCTAACTTCCTAAAGGTGAACCAAGAGCTAAAGATAGTCAAAATCTAATTTAAAGAAAGGAAAAACAGAGCATCTATCCTATCTCATCATTAATCCTATGTCATGAATCTATTTCTTAAAATTAAGGGTGAAGTTGTAATGCATGTTGAAATAATACAGAGAATGAAATCAACTGAAGTACTTCTAGTTACTCTAGCCTTCAATTTTGAAACATAACCTTCTTGAGATGGGATACAAGCAACTCTCTATACTTTATGATCTAGAGAACTCAATGAAACATGCAGAAGGTAATTGATTGATTTCAACCATTGTGTTAAGTGAATGTTTAACCATTTAGTTTAGGATGAGTATCAACTTGAAATGGTGTTAAAAAACATTCATTAACATAGAGGATTGACAAATTTGTCCTAGGAAATAGATAACAAAACAATGAGTAAGCTAGACAACAGTGCATTCTTATTACATCGACCTTACTTTGTTTAGAAACAAAATCGTTTCCTTTCATGAAACGTGTCAGAAGAACAAGACTGCACAATTTAGTTTTAACATTATGCTATTGATCAAAACTAAAATAAATCAACCTAAGTTAGAAAAACGATAAAAGCAAAGTAATGAAATTAAAACTAAACATAAAATGAATGGAAAGAAAACCTCCTTCAGTGCAGGGGCCCTCTACAACTGTCTTGGTTGAGTTGCTATCTAATTAAAATGTTCTCTTAAATGATCATTGGTCAACACATGACTTATATTATAGAAAAGAACTAGGTCAAAAATATAGAGCTGAAAGTCTAAACTTAATACATAAAATTCTCTGAACCCTCCTCGGTTTTGTACAACTAGTATTTAAAAGGAAATAATCATAACCGTCTTTAAGGAAAACTAGCTACAGGTGGCTCATACGTATTACAACAGAACTGTGTAAACATCTGATCAGCTACAGGTGGTTTAAATTCGAGCGAGATGTTTGCAACAGACCATAAACAGATCTTTCAAGATGTATGGTGTCTAGGAACTTACTTGGAACAACTGAAGCGAACGCCTTCTGCAAATTTCTTCAACACATCAACCAGAGATTTGCACGGACTTTTGCGAACTCCTGTCGCTTCTCAAACGCGCCTTACTATCTCTCACACGATGCTCTTAAAAGAAACAGTCCTCAGACTGGCGGCCCAGCAGGCTTCAGTATTAATTCAAAGTAAAATTACACACCATAGAAACTCAAAGATATGAGCTCTGATTACACACACACACTCACAAACTCACTAAGCACTCACAACTCACTATCCTAAACTATGAGAGAGTTCTCTCTTAAATAACCTAACCAACGAATCTAGCTGACCTAATGCATGACATAAAAGTAGAAATAATTGAGGGTCCTGTCAGTATCTTATTCCACTGACGGTGTCTACTCAACTTTTTCTTTTGTACAAAGATTCGTCACAACATGTGACCAACAGTGTCACATTGCTGACAAAGAGATTCGTTACCAAGAACCTTTCGGGCTTCTATCGCTATCATATCCCATCTCGGAATCTGACGGAGTCTTGACTCTATCCCAATGGTACGATAAATGAGATAAAGTATCTTGAGGATCTTTCCAGGAAGATGTAAGCCATGATAGATATTCTTTTTCCCAGGTAGGGTCATTTTGTTCTTGAGCATCTTGATAAATATCCACATATACGGTTTCTTTTTCGCTATTCACTTTAGCTTTTCCTTTTGGATCGTGGATTGTAATGGAGGAATCTTATTTTTGTGGAGCATGTGAACTCTGACCTGTGTCATAAGTAAATCTGATCGAATCTGCAGACTTCTTTAAACTTTTAGATGGAAAGAGATAATCATCTTTATTCCATCGGTTCACATATGCAAAGGGATCGATTTCAATTCCAAGGAAATTATCTTTCTTGCTATTTCTGAAATCTGGCAAAGACTGTACAGCCAGTTCAACCCCATCTAATAACTCCCATTTAAAAATCTAAAACATACTTACAAATTGTTCAATACTCGATTGAACCCATAATTTACATTGATGACTAAGATTTCCTTGTTCTTCCCATCCTATTTCAAACACCATTGAAGAACAGACACGATTAGAGAGAAGTAGATTGATCAAGCAAACCGCATCTTCGGACCAAGAACAAGAATATACATTAATAGTAATAACAGCCTTCTGATTAACTATTAATCGAAATACTCGTTGTTTTCCTTGCAGAAGTTCGAGGGTTTTTATCAGTGATAGTTTCTCCGGTAGTTTTAACGAATGAAAATCTTGAAGCCATAATGAAATCTTTTTAATCTGATCTGGATCTTCAGCTAATGTAGATTTCATAATACTATCCTTTCCGTAAAGCTGTGAAAAAGGATTTGGTTCAATAGCATTACGGAATTCCATATTCTGATAATCCCAAGGTTCTGTAAATGTTCTTAAATACTGCAAGGTCCTTAATACACATTGAGAAGCTCTGACTTGGAGTTTCTTCTGACACTTACCATCTCTTATCTCCCAATCAGCAAAAGACTGAAACATCTCAAATTGAGGGAAAGAATCAGTATTAACAAAAGCTTCAGTATTTTGTTGGAGATATGCTGCTTCAATCTCTTCAAATAAATCTGGAATTTTGAGAGATTTCAAAAAGCGTTCAACAAGACCATTCATATTTACCTCCTCCAGTTCTAACATTTTAGAAGAAATATACATAGAAATAGAAAACTCAATTGCACCAATAATCTGATAATAATTCAGAGTTTTCAGAGTTTGAATCATATCTGGAGTATAATGACTGAGCCAAGTGTCATCGAGCTGTTGAAAATAGAGCTTAACCTGTAAATTTGGTAGAGGATAAACCTTTACCAATTCTTCATTGAGATTTAGAAAAACGCCAACATTTTTATGTTGCCAAGCTTGACATCTTTGTATCCACTGATTTCTTCTTAGTCGGAGACCAATTATCTTCTTGATTTGATCAGTGACATCGGATAACAAATATTCTAAAATCTTAAAACGCTGTACAAAAGTTTCAAAAGAATCATCAGCAGGACTGGTTCCTGCAATGGTAAAAAGACTTTCACTATGTACATGTACCTTGTTCATTTCTCTGGTTAAGGCATCAGGTAAATAATTAGAATTTCCAGGAATCCATTCAACATCAAATTCATACATCTGAAACCACATTTGCCATGCTAATAATCGCCCATGAGCTAATTGCTGAGATATCTTGGCATTCAAGAAATACTTGAAATTCATTGAGTCAGTTCGAATCAAGAATTTTGAAGGTGCCAAATAAATTTCGAACTTTTGAATTCCATTGAATATTGCAAGGGTTTCTTTTTCAACAGGAAAATAACCTTTCTGATGTTTAGAGAATTCACCTGAAGCATAGGCACATAGAACTTCTTCAACATTTTCTCCTTCTTGCCTTCTCTCAAAAAGAGTAGCCGCCCAAAAATTGTCGGAAGCATCAGTCTGTAAGATGAGAAAACCAGTACCAGGCGGTTTTAAAGTAGGTAATGTTTGGCATTCTTGTTTCAATAATTGAACCGCTTGAGTAGCTTCATCAGACCAACCACCATTAATAAATTCTCGAATAGGAGAAGTCTTTTCAGAAAGATTGGGAATATATTTATGAACATAATTGAGAATTCCCAAAAATCGCTGAATCATTGGCTTATCTTGTAATTGATCAGGAAATTCAGATAATTTCTGTAAAACATGAGGCTGCATCTGAATTTTACCTTGGCGAACGGTGATGCCGAGAAAATCAATACTGTCTTGAAATAAAACCATTTTCTTCTCAGATAAGACTAAACCATGATTACGGGCTTCGTCAAGAAATATTTGGAGATGCTTCAAATGAGAGGCGAGATCTGGACTAAATACAAGGATATCATCAATATATACAACAATAAAATCGTATGAACCAAAAATATGATCCATTCGACGCTGAAAGAATGCAGGAGCATTTTTGAGACCAAATGGCACAACTCGCCATTGAAAGAACCCGGCAGGACATGTAAATGCAGTTTTTGGACGATCTTCTTCTGCAATTTGAATCTGATAATATCCTGATTTCATATCAAATTTGCTGAATATCTTACTGCCATGAATTTTCTGCATGATTGTTTCTTGTCGAGGCATGGGATAATTAAAGCTCTTAGTTATAGCATTTAAAGGCTTATAATTAATCACCATCCTATCTTTACCACGAACAATCTCAGAATGATTGCGAACTAGAAATGCAGAACAGGAATAATGAGATTCACTTACTTCAATCAAATTAAGATCTAGCAATTCTTGAATCTGTTTGCGCATTTCTTTTTCTTCATCAGGAGTACAGGGTATCAATTTGCCAGTCACTCCATTGTCATGCAGAGTGATAATTTCTTGTTTCGGGCTCTGAGTTGTCCAAAAAGCTTGAGGATTAGTAGAACAACATTTTAGCAATTCCTCAAATATCTGAATTTGTTCAGGAGACCAATTAGGATCCCTATTGGCCTTTTGGGTAGGTTGAGCTTTGGCTTCATAAATCTTTAACACTTCTTCCCAATCATGAGATTCTTTTCTCTGTTTGGGTTGTCTTTTTAAACCTACCTTTTTCTGACTCTGATCTTTTCGGGCTTCAGAATTAGCCATAGTTAACCTGGGGACTGAGACTGCTTTCTTCTTGATGTTACAAATGATTTTATCATTACTGATCGTAACAGGCAACACTGAATTAATGAACGACATTCCCAGAAATAAACTTGCTGAGTTATCATAATGCTGAATAGCTGAAATCTTAATTATATTCCCCCCAAGTTTCATTGAAATGTTATCAACATAATGAGTCAGATTAACAGAACCACCAATGGTTTCAGATCTAAGGATATTCTGTAAGGGCTTCCATAATCCTTTAAACAGTGACGGTCTAGCAAGATTATTGGAGCCACCGGTATCAATAAAAGCATCAACAGAAATCCATTCACCACGTACTTGAACTTCAACAGGAATATACAACAGATCACTAGTTCTGACAATCTTTTTCATAAAGGCTTGTTCATCAACAGAACTAGGTTTAGGGAGGAGAGAGGAAGATGATGCAACTGTCTTCGGATAAGGACATAAAGAATTCTGAACGGACTGAGGTTTAACGGATAAGAAGTTTGGCAAAGAATTCTTGGTGTCAACAGTTGTAGTAGTTGTGACAGAGGTATCAGAATACTCTTCTGTATCATCTTCTTCAAAAACAACAGAATCACTATCATCACTTAAGTGATCCTCATAAACATCGGAATCAAAATCAGAATCTTGATAAGCAAGATTCATTTTATTACTAATATCAGGCAGAGACTCAGTATCAGAAAGAGAAGCATCAGTCAAAATATATACATCTGAAACTTCATCATCAGAATCAACAACTGACCAGTCATCTGCAAATTCTTCAATATCAAAACAGGCTTTTAGTTTGTTAGAGGAACTCTTGGGACATTTGCGTGCAAAGTGTCCTTCTTGCTTACAGATAAAGCAAGCATTATCCTTCTTTTGTTGTTTCCTCTTTTTCACATACCTAAATTTACGGAATGGTCGTTTAGGATTGATAACTCTCTTAGGTCTGTATTTACCATATCTTTTTGATTTCCTTTTCCAGAAAGGAGTCCAGGGTAAAACAGAACGACACACATTCAAATTAGGAGAAATATCATGAACCTGTTTCTGCCAGCACAAATATTTTACTTTCTCTTGGCTTCTGAATAGGAGATCGATCCAATAGATTTGTTCTATCTTTTTGCCTTGGACTTCAATATCTTTCATTATCATATCCCCTATATTTCCCGGTAATTTAGAAAGAAAAGCAATCTTCTGAGTATGATCATTAACAAGATTTGCTTTATAGATTTTACCCATAAATTCAGATCCAAACTGATCTAAATCTTTTAAATCTGTTAATTTCATGCGGGTTAAATCTGTAATGATTGTTTTCTTTTCATCTTGAGGCTCGGGAACAAATTGAGTTAACAAGAGAACTTCTAAAGTGGCTAAGCCTAAAGCTGCCACATTGTTTCTTTCTTCTTGAGAAGCGCCCATCCACCAATCCCAAACAATTCCGGCCATTCGTTTCTCCGCCAGCAAGAAAATGGAAAAATTATCCAATTTTGACACAACTTGCATTTGATATAGTGCACCTATCCAAATCCGGATAGATTCTGCTGGATTAGATGACTTATCTAAATCTAAAACATATCCAGAGGAATTAGTATGAAAGAGATCTTCTTCAGCTCTAGGATATTTAGGGTCTTTATGCAGATTTGCTTTCTGCAGGGATGGCATAATAAATGATGGAAATAGAGTTGCAGCATTTTCTATTGTAGCCAATTCACCTTTGTTTTTATACAAACTGGAAAATTTTGGAATTGCAGTTTTAGTACTTAATTGGCTATTACTAGATTCAGTAAAATCTGCTGCTTCTTCATGGGAATCACTGGTTTCCCATTTAGGTGGAATTTCCATTGTTTTTACAAACTTTGGAGGCTGTTCTTCTCTTTTCTTCTTCTGTCTTCTTCTTTTCTCTTTCTCTTCTCTACGCTGCTGTTCAGCGGACTGTTCATCATGAAGAAGTTTAAGATTGGCTAAAATCAAATCACTTTGAGAACCCAAATCATCTAAGACTTCTTCAGCATGTTCGCACCAAGTAGTTAGATAATTCCCAATCTGATAAGTTTGATCTAGATCATTTGTATTCTGAGAATTGTGTTCTATCAAAGGAGCACAATCTGCTCGGGTTGGTGGCTGTCTAGAAGAGGAGGAAGTAGTACAGAACTTTGTTCGAGGAGGCCATTTTCCACCTTTAACAAATCTATGATTGGCATATTGCCATTCTTCAACAGGAGCAAAAGAAGTACGCATACGATGCATTTTATTTACAGTGGGTAGAAATGGTTTATACTCAGGTATATACAACTCATTAGGTGACAGAGAAGGTTCACCTAAACTTTCTTCTTCGGGAATAGTAGCAGGAACTTGACTACTTGAAGGAACTTCATTTGGAATCATAGGAAACACATATCTCTTTGGCTTAGAGACAGGTCGAGGAATTACTGGTCTTGGAGGAATCAACTTGACTTGTCCATTATCAATAGTTACTCTTTTCAATTTGGATTGAGGTTGTTTAGTATCAACTATTGACTTGTATTGGAAATACCAGTTTCCAGGTAACTCAGTAGGATCATATAGAACACCTTCAACTTGAGCATTAGACAAACCAACTGTAACACAATCCTTTAAGACAGGCTGTTTAAGTTTAGGATGTGCTGTATTAGTCAATTGAAAAGAAGCTTGTCCAATTATAGACAGGTATTCACTTTCTTCAGCCATGGTTAACCCTTGGACACCAGACAATAATTTCCAACAATCTTTCAGATGGACATCATTCAGACTAATAGCATAGTCAGGATAAATGGTTCCATATTGACAACCAGTAGCAAGGTTTCCTTGAATAGTACCAATCCTAGCATGTTCATAATTTTGATGACGGGTATCAAACAGTTCAGCAATACAGGGAGTATTAATTCCATGACGAAACAGTGGAGCTAATCCAATCCTTATCCCCCAAAATGAAGATAGAAATACTTTCCATATTTTACATACTGCCGAAATTTCTTAATTTCATCATCAGAGAATAAATTCAAAGCAAGGATTTGCACAGAAGGTCCAGATATCTTAATAGTGATTTCTATCTCTTTCAGAAAGTTTTTCTTCTTGAACAGGAAAGTCATAGGTAGCTTATAGATATCAGTAGAATTTAGAGCAGGAGGAGTCCAATGTTCAGGGTCTTCAACTAATTCATGATTTTCGTTTTCAACAGACTCGGACTCAGTCGACCGTGACGAGACTTCAGTAATGACTTTTCTGTCTATGGATGAGAATGATCGCAACAGATTGGCCATATTTAATCTACAACAGAAATAGACTAATGAAAGCTTTTATCTACTCGGTCCAATGATCAACAGAGTGACCTTTCAAAGGCTAGCTGGCTTTCAATAGAATTCTGTCTACAGATTAGTGAGTCAGGATCTACAACACCATAAACAGATCTTTCAAGATGTATGGTGTCTAGGAACTTACTTGGAACAACTGAAGCGAACGCCTTCTGCAAATTTCTTCAACACATCAACCAGAGATTTGCAAGGACTTTTGCGAACTCCTGTCGCTTCTCAAACGCGCCTTACTATCTCTCACACGATGCTCTTAAAAGAAACAGTCCTCAGACTGGCGGCCCAGCAGGCTTCAGTATTAATTCAAAGTAAAATTACACACCATAGAAACTCAAAGATATGAGCTCTGATTACACACACACACTCACAAACTCACTAAGCACTCACAACTCACTATCCTAAACTATGAGAGAGTTCTCTCTTAAATAACCTAACCAACGAATCTAGCTGACCTAATGCATGACATAAAAGTAGAAATAATTGAGGGTCCTGTCAGTATCTTATTCCACTGACGGTGTCTACTCAACTTTTTCTTTTGTACAAAGATTCGTCACAACATGTGACCAACAGTGTCACATTGCTGACAAAGAGATTCGTTACTAAGAACCTTTCGGGCTTCTATCGCTATCATATCCCATCTCGGAATCTGACGGAGTCTTGACTCTATCCCAATGGTACGATAAATGAGATAAAGTATCTTGAGGATCTTTCCAGGAAGATGTAAGCCATGATAGATATTCTTTTTCCCAGGTAGGGTCATTTTGTTCTTGAGCATCTTGATAAATATCCACATATACGGTTTCTTTTTCGCTATTCACTTTAGCTTTTCCTTTTGGATCGTGGATTGTAATGGAGGAATCTTCTTTTTGTGGAGCATGTGAACTCTGACCTGTGTCATAAGTAAATCTGATCGAATATGCAGACTTCTTTAAACTTTTAGATGGAAAGAGATAATCATCTTTATTCCATCGGTTCACATATGCAAAGGGATCGATTTCAATTCCAAGGAAATTATCTTTCTTGCTATTTCTGAAATCTGGCAAAGACTGTACAGCCAGTTCAACCCCATCTAATAACTCCCATTTAAAAATCTGAAACATACTTACAGATTGTTCAATACTCGATTGAACCCATAATTTACATTGATGACTAAGATTTCCTTGTTCTTGCCATCCTATTTCAAACACCATTGAAGAACAGACACGATTAGAGAGAAGTAGATTGATCAAGCAAACCGCATCTTCGGACCAAGAACAAGAATATACATTAATAGTAATAACAGCCTTCTGATTAACTATTAATCGAAATACTCGTTGTTTTCCTTGCAGAAGTTCGAGGGTTTTTATCAGTGATAGTTTCTCCGGTAGTTTTAACGAATGAAAATCTTGAAGCCATAATGAAATCTTTTTAATCTGATCTGGATCTTCAGCTAATGTAGATTTCATAATACTATCCTTTCCGTAAAGCTGTGAAAAAGGATTTGGTTCAATAGCATTACGGAATTCCATATTCTGATAATCCCAAGGTTCTGTAAATGTTCTTAAATACTGCAAGGTCCTTAATACACATTGAGAAGCTCTGACTTGGAGTTTCTTCTAACACTTACCATCTCTTATCTCCCAATCAGCAAAAGACTGAAACATCTCAAATTGAGGGAAAGAATCAGTATTTACAAAAGCTTCAGTATTTTGTTGGAGATATGCTGCTTCAATCTCTTCAAACAAATCTGGAATTTTGAGAGATTTCAAAAAGCGTTCAACTAGACCATTCATATTTACCTCCTCCAGTTCTAACATTTTAGAAGAAATGTACACAGAGATAGAAAACTCAATTGCACCAATAATCTGATAATAATTAAGAGTTTTCAGAGTTTGAATCATGTCTGGAGTATAATGACTGAGCCAAGTGTCATCCATCTGTAGAAAATAGAGCTTGACCTGTAAATTGGGTAGAGGATAAACCTTTACCAATTCTTCATTGAGATTTAGAAAAACGCCAACATTTTTATGTTGCCAAGCTTGGCATCTTTGGATCCACTGATTTCTTCGTAGTCGGAGACCAATTATCTTCTTGATTTGATCAGTGACATCGGATAACAAATATTCTAAAATCTTAAAACGCTGTACAAAAGTTTCAAAAGAATCATCAGCTGGACTTGTTCCTGCAATGGTGAAAAGACTTTCACTATGTACATGTACCTTGTTCATTTCTCTGGTTAAGGCATCAGGTAAATAATTAGAATTTCCAGGAATCCATTCAACATCAAATTCATACATCTGAAACCACATTTGCCATGCTAATAATCGCCCACGAGCTAATTGCTGAGATATCTTGGCATTCAAGAAATACTTGAAATTCATTGAGTCAGTTCGAATCAAGAATTTTGAAGGTGCCAAATAAATTTCGAACTTTTGAATTCCATTGAATATTGCAAGGGTTTCTTTTTCAGCAGGAAAATAACCTTTCTGATGTTTAGAGAATTCACCTGAAGCATAGGCACATAGAACTTCTTCAACATTTTCTCCTTCTTGCCTTCTCTCAAAAAGAGTAGCCGCCCAAAAATTGTCGGAAGCATCAGTCTGTAAGATGAGAAAACCAGTACCAGGCGGTTTTAAAGTAGGTAATGTTTGGCATTCTTGTTTCAATAATTGAACCGCTTGAGTAGCTTCATCAGACCAACCACCATTAATAAATTCTCGAATAGGAGAAGTCTTTTCAGAAAGATTGGGAATATATTTATGAACATAATTGAGAATTCCCAAAAATCGCTGAATCATTGGCTTATCTTGTAATTGATCAGGAAATTCAGATAATTTCTGTAAAACATGAGGCTGCATCTGAATTTTACCTTGGCGAACGGTGATGCCGAGAAAATCAATACTGTCTTGAAATAAAACCATTTTCTTCTCAGATAAGACTAAACCATGATTACGGGCTTCGTCAAGAAATATTTGGAGATGCTTCAAATGAGAGGCGAGATCTGGACTAAATACAAGGATATCATCAATATATACAACAATAAAATCGTATGAACCAAAAATATGATCCATTCGACGCTGAAAGAATGCAGGAGCATTTTTGAGACCAAATGGCACAACTCGCCATTGAAAGAACCCGGCAGGACATGTAAATGCAGTTTTTGGACGATCTTCTTCTGCAATTTGAATCTGATAATATCCTGATTTCATATCAAATTTGCTGAATATCTTACTGCCATGAATTTTCTGCATGATTGTTTCTTGTCGAGGCATGGGATAATTAAAGCTCTTAGTTATAGCATTTAAAGGCTTATAATTAATCACCATCCTATCTTTACCACGAACAATCTCAGAATGATTGCGAACTAGAAATGCAGAACAGGAATAATGAGATTCACTTACTTCAATCAAATTAAGATCTAGCAATTCTTGAATCTGTTTGCGCATTTCTTTTTCTTCATCAGGAGTACAGGGTATCAATTTGCCAGTCACTCCATTGTCATGCAGAGTGATAATTTCTTGTTTCGGGCTCTGAGTTGTCCAAAAAGCTTGAGGATTAGTAGAACAACATTTTAGCAATTCCTCAAATATCTGAATTTGTTCAGGAGACCAATTAGGATCCCTATTGGCCTTTTGGGTAGGTTGAGCTTTGGCTTCATAAATCTTTAACACTTCTTCCCAATCATGAGATTCTTTTCTCTGTTTGGGTTGTCTTTTTAAACCTACCTTTTTCTGACTCTGATCTTTTCGGGCTTCAGAATTAGCCATAGTTAACCTGGGGACTGAGACTGCTTTCTTCTTGATGTTACAAATGATTTTATCATTACTGATCGTAACAGGCAACACTGAATTAATGAACGGCATTCCCAGAAATAAACTTGCTGAGTTATCATAATGCTGAATAGCTGAAATCTTAATTATATTCCCCCAAGTTTCATTGAAATGTTATCAACATAATGAGTCAGATTAACAGAACCACCAATGGTTTCATATCTAAGGATATTCTGTAAGGGCTTCCATAATCCTTTAAACAGTGACGGTCTAGCAAGATTATTGGAGCCACCGGTATCAATAAAAGCATCAACAGAAATCCATTCACCACGTACTTGAACTTCAACAGGAATATACAACAGATCACTAGTTCTGACAATCTTTTTCATAAAGGCTTGTTCATCAACAGAACTAGGTTTAGGGAGGAGAGAGGAAGATGATGCAACTGTCTTCGGATAAGGACATAAAGAATTCTGAACGGACTGAGGTTTAACGGATAAGAAGTTTGGCAAAGAATTCTTGGTGTCAACAGTTGTAGTAGTTGTGACAGAGGTATCAGAATACTCTTCTGTATCATCTTCTTCAAAAACAACAGAATCACTATCATCACTTAAGTGATCCTCATAAACATCGGAATCAAAATCAGAATCTTGATAAGAAAGATTCATTTTATTACTAATATCAGGCAGAGACTCAGTATCAGAAAGAGAAGCATCAGTCAAAATATATACATCTGAAACTTCATCATCAGAATCAACAACTGACCAGTCATCTGCAAATTCTTCAATATCAAAACAGGCTTTTAGTTTGTTAGAGGAACTCTTGGGACATTTGCGTGCAAAGTGTCCTTCTTGCTTACAGATAAAGCAAGCATTATCCTTCTTTTGTTGTTTCCTCTTTTTCACATACCTAAATTTACGGAATGGTCGTTTAGGATTGATAACTCTCTTAGGTCTGTATTTACCATATCTTTTTGATTTCCTTTTCCGGAAAGGAGTCCAGGGTAAAACAGAACGACACACATTCAAATTAGGAGAAATATCATGAACCTGTTTCTGCCAGCACAAATATTTTACTTTCTCTTGGCTTCTGAATAGGAGATCGATCCAATAGATTTGTTCTATCTTTTTGCCTTGGACTTCAATATCTTTCATTATCATATCCCCTATATTTCCCGGTAATTTAGAAAGAAAAGCAATCTTCTGAGTATGATCATTAACAAGATTTGCTTTATAGATTTTACCCATAAATTCAGATCCAAACTGATCTAAATCTTTTAAATCTGTTAATTGCATGCGGGTTAAATCTGTAATGATTGTTTTCTTTTCATCTTGAGGCTCGGGAACAAATTGAGTTAACAAGAGAACTTCTAAAGTGGCTAAGCCTAAAGCTGCCACATTGTTTCTTTCTTCTTGAGAAGCGCCCATCCACCAATCCCAAACAATTCCGGCCATTCGTTTCTCCGCCAACAAGAAAATGGAAAAATTATCCAATTTTAACACAACTTGCATTTGATATAGTGCACCTATCCAAATCCGGATAGATTCTGCTGGATTAGATGACTTATCTAAATCTAAAACATATCCAGAGGAATTAGTATGAAAGAGATCTTCTTCAACTCTAGGATATTTAGGGTCTTTATGCAGATTTGCTTTCTGCAGGGATGGCATAATAAACGATGGAAATAGAGTTGCAGCATTTTCTATTGTAGCCAATTCACCTTTGTTTTTATACAAACTGGAAAATTTTGGAATTGCAGTTTTAGTACTTAATTGGCTATTACTAGATTCAGTTAAATCTGCTGCTTCTTCATGGGAATCACTGGTTTCCCATTTAGGTGGAATTTCCATTGTTTTTACAAACTTTGGAGGCTGTTCTTCTCTTTTCTTCTTCTGTCTTCTTCTTTTCTCTGTCTCTTCTCTACGCTGCTGTTCAGCGGACTGTTCATCATGAAGAAGTTTAAGATTGGCTAAAATCAAATCACTTTGAGAACCCAAATAATCTAAGACTTCTTCAGCATGTGCGCACCAAGTAGTTAGATAATTCCCAATCTGATAAGTTTGATCTAGATCATTTGTATTCTGAGAATTGTGTTCTATCAAAGGAGCACAATCTGCTCGGGTTGGTGGCTGTCTAGAAGAGGAGGAAGTAGTACAGAACTTTGTTCGAGGAGGCCATTTGCCACCTTTAACAAATCTATGATTGGCATATTGCCATTCTTCAACAGGAGCAAAAGAAGTACGCATACGATGCATTTTATTTACAGTGGGTAGAAATGGTTTATACTCAGGTATATACAACTCATTAGGTGACAGAGAAGGTTCACCTAAACTTTCTTCTTCGGGAATAGTAGCAGGAACTTGACTACTTGAAGGAACTTCATTTGGAATCATAGGAAACACATATCTCTTTGGCTTAGAGACAGGTCGAGGAATTACTGGTCTTGGAGGAATCAACTTGACTTGTCCATTATCAATAGTTACTCTTTTCAATTTGGATTGAGGTTGTTTAGTATCAACTATTGACTTGTATTGGAAATACCAGTTTCCAGGTAACTCAGTAGGATCATATAGAACACCTTCAACTTGAGCATTAGACAAACCAACTGTAACACAATCCTTTAAGACAGGCTGTTTAAGTTTAGGATGTGCTGTATTAGTCAATTGAAAAGAAGCTTGTCCAATTATAGACAGGTATTCACTTTCTTCAGCCATGGTTAACCCTTGGACACCAGACAATAATTTCCAACAATCTTTCAGATGGACATCATTCAGACTAATAGCATAGTCAGGATAAATGGTTCCATATTGACAACCAGTAGCAAGGTTTCCTTGAATAGTACCAATCCTAGCATGTTCATAATTTTGATGACGGGTATCAAACAGTTCAGCAATACAGGGAGTATTAATTCCATGACGAAACAGTGGAGTAACACAGGTGGCTGATCCGAGTTAATGCTTTCAACAGAACTATTAGATTTATTGATTAACCATGAAAGAGAAGATGAAGAGTCATATTGCTTCCAGGTATCATATGTTTGACTCCACCTTTGACTATGATCTTGAGCTTTCTTTATTGTCGATCTGGGCTGAGTGAATAGGATAGAATCCATGTGGAGACGATTCTAGAGATGCCCATGTGGCCGAATTCTTCATTTGACACCTGGAATCTACCAGACCATGGAAGTAGCTATGGAATATACAATTAGCTACAGAATAGGCTACGTTCTATAGCTAATTTGAAAAAATTTATTCAAATAGAAAAAACATAAAAACATAACATGTCAACCATTTAATGCCTTCCTTAAGACAAAACCTATCATTTATCATTGATTGGGATCTGTAATCTTATCGAAAAGCAAGGGAAAAAGGTGATAAAAGCTGTCAAGGAGAGGGTAATTCCGAGGTTTGACATACCCCCACTGCAAAATCATTGCATGTACTCATGCAATTTTCCAAAATTGTGAATTCTTCTTTCCTATTGCATTTTCTCAGACACTTATGCTAGTACATCCAATTTTCTTCTTTTGTTCTTCTTTGAAGTGACTGCCATTCTGGGTTTCTTCATGAGAAGCCTATATTTACAATTGATGATTGTTCTGTTGATACTTCTATTCTTCCTCTTCAACTTTCTATTTTTCTTATACCACAATCCTAGATGCAGAATGGTATTATCATGAATACCCTTGTCCAATTTACTTTGTTCCCTTAAGGTTTCATTTTCTTTCTTGATATGTCTATTCAATATCTCTAATTCATATATTTCCTGTTTGAGAGAGTCAATTAGAGGTTCTTGCGGATTGACAAAGGATTCTGGATCCATTGAGGCACTTTTCTTCTCCAGTGATTCTATATAGTCATATATTTGTTGCCACACTGGGTCTATGCCTGGAGATCTTCTGCTTGGGCTGCCTTAGAGATAATGTTCAGGAGAATTTTGAGGACTGTGTGTAGAGAGAATGTTATTAGGAGATGGTATTGGGGTTTCTTCTTCTAAATTTATGAACTCAGTCCCCTTTGATGATATCTTCTTTACCATACCTCAGAGTCTATAGCTCCTTTTAAGTTGTAGAGGACTTACATTCTCCTTCTTTCTACCCTTTTTCTCCTTTCTTATTAATTTTTCATCATCTTTCTGTAATGAAGATTCAGGTTTGTTTTCAGTAGTTTCACCAACTTTCTTTTTCATCTTCCCTTTTTTCTTGATTTGCTTCCTGATCTCTATCAGTTTTTCAGAGATTAGCTCTTCATCATTTTTCTACGTTGAGGACTCAGGTTTGATTTGAATGGATATACCAGTCTTCTTTCTCCTACTCCTTCTGACATTACCTTCTTCAGGTGACTCTGGTGCCCCTTGGAAACCGTTTCTTATCAGGAAATTTTCCCAGGTATCTCCTATGCTTTTCAAATGAAACTCAGTCGGTATCTTTACCAACCCATGAGGGTACATGGTTGTGTCTATGAATTCTATTTTCTTCTATACATTTGAAGCCATCCTTTTTAAATTGTTTAGCAGGAAGAAAGGAAGATTGATTTCTCCATTTTCTAGAAAGTTCATCAATAAACGTATATGGTAGACATACATGCATCCAAATCTCCCCTCACAGGTGATAAATTTCTGTAATATCAAAAGCATGCTTCTCCATTTACTATTAAGAGATGAAATAGGAATTCCTTTTCTAAACACAGAGACATCCATACCTGGGTTCCTAAGGATTACTTTCCTTCATTCACTATGGAATTCCTTGTTTGTGAACCATCATTCACCATGTCTTGGAAGTTCTGTAGCCTCTGTTATGAAGGATTTTGTTACTGCAAACTTAATGTCTCCAATTTCTACTTCTGTACCATCAAAAGATCTAGCAAAAGATTTTGTAATCTCTTTATAAAAACCATCAGATTTTTCAAAGAAGTTGAGCCATCCAGCCTTCTGCAACATTTCCTTGAGTTGTGGGTATCCTTCCATATATTTTTATCCTACTAGCTTTGTCCTGACAATGAGTCCCATGGATTCTGTTTCAAAAAATTTCATAAACTTCATAATTACTCTCATGGTCTATGAAATGGATTGACTATGAGTATGGCGAAAAAGAACTACAGGTTTGCATGGAATAAGTAGATGGTGAGGGTTTGGAGAGATGTGGACAAGTTGGTCACATCGTAGCCATGATCGTTAACAGATGGAGTTATTAGGGACCATTAGGTATAGAGTATGGAGGATGTGGTATGATGAAGTTATTATGGACTGTTAGGTATAGAGAATGGAGGATGTCGTGGAGATGTGGTATGATGAAGTGGCAGTCAAATCAAATGACGACTCATTAAGGACACATACGATTATCCATATCATACATGCCTTATGTTTTTAACTTTTTGTTTGAAATAAATTTTGCATTTTACCTTTAGAACTTAACCTTTCTGTTTGGTACTGATTCGTAGGTACCTTTTAGCATGTTTGGTCTTCAAAACTGGATTCTTCAATTTCCTGCATGCATGATTTATTTGTGAGCTATACAATTGTGCCAGAGCTAATAAATAAGTTGTAGCTACAGAATCAAATTAGTTGTGCAATGGAATCAGCTGCAGAATATGAAAAGAAGGAAAAGTGAAGTATGGCTATGGAATATGAGTGTAAAAATGAAATGGAAATGGGTTATGATAATGAAATGTCAAAATAAAAGTGGAAAAGAGGGTGAGATGGAGAAAAACTGTAAAAATAAAATGTAAATGAAATATGACAGTGAGATGAAATGGAACTGTAAAATAAAATGAAAACAGAATGACATGGAATGAGACTATGAATTTTCAAACTCTAAACTACAAATGAATGTAGCTTTTTGTCACTACTTATTACAGAAAGGAAATGGAAAATATACGATGTCAGAAATCTCTAATTTTCACCTTGTATGTTCTGTATGGGTATGCCAATCAATGATTGGTTTTCAAACTTATAAAATTTATATATATATATATATATATTTGTTTTTTTTTCTAGGAGAAATAAAGGCTAAGTTAGTGAAGAATAAGAATTATTCTTCACTAGCTTCATTTCAAAGTTATTATGGAAAATCTTAATAAACCCCTCTCTTGAAATTGGCTTCTGATATGTCTTCAACCGATGACCATTCACAAGAATAGGTATTTTTATTTCATCTATTATCCTTATCCTTACAGCTCCATTATTAAAGACTTCTTCAATCTCATATGGCCCAAGCCAATCAGTCTAAAACTTCCCTTGAAAATATTTGAATTTTGAATCAAACAAAAGTGCCCAATCTCCTGCTTGAAACTTCTTCTCCTTGATATATTTATCATGCCATTTAGCCCTTTGTTGTTGGACTATGCTAGTTCTTTGAACTGCATCTTACCGGATTTCATTAAGCTCATTGAGTTGCTCCAATCTATGTTTCTATGCCTCTGATAAATCCAATCCCAATTAGACTGCCATCTTGAAGGTTTTGATTTGAAACTCTATAGGGAACAAGACTTGTTTCCATAAACAAGTTCACAGGGTGTATGTCCTGTCATGTTCCTCCATATAGTTCTATAGGCCCATAAGGCTTCAGGAAGCCTTTCTGCCTAGTCTCTTCTATGAAGATGCACAGTCTTAGTGAGAATTCCTTCAATCACCGTATTGGTAGATTCAATTTGACCATTTGCTTGTGGATGATAGGGGGTATATTTCCTATGTTTGATCTTGTAATATTCCACAAGACTTTCCACCACTTTAGATGTAAATTGAGATCCCTGATCTATCACAATTTCTCTTGGAACACCAAAATGAGTGAAGATGTACTCAAAAAGAAAATTAAATACATATTTTTCATTAGCAAAAGGTAATGCTTTAGCCTCTACCCGTTTAATTAGATAATCATTGCATACTAATATATACTTATTTTACTTAGATGGGGGATTAATTGGTCCAACAAAATCCAAAGCCCATTTTTCAAAAGGTTCAATGAGTACCTAAATTTGTAGTGGCATTTCATTTGAGGAAGTAGGTTTTCCTACCCTTTCATAGCTGTCACACCTCTTGATATATTCTTTGGCATATCTGAAGATGGATGGCCAATAATATCCTAAAGAAAGGATTTTATAGGCTGTCCTCTTGTCAGCAAAATGTCCACCACATGGTTCATCATGACATGCCTTAATAATCTCAGGCATTTCATCTTCCCTAACACATCTTCTAGTCATGAGATCTAGACTAGTTTTATACAATTCATTAGTGATCCATGAGTATCCTGCACTTATTTGAATTATTTTTCTTTTCTCTCTAGGAAACAAATGTGAAGGCAATTTTCTTATGACTAAGTAATTGGTAATATCTGCAAACCAAGGGGTCTGAGTAGTCACTACAAAAAGATATTCATCAGGAAACTTATCTTCAACTGGAGTGTCATCTTTCATATTTTGAATTTTGGACAAAAAAACAGCAACTGTTTTTTGTTTTCGAGGTCTATCTAGCATAGTAATGTTGAATTCTTGCAAGAGTAATAGCCATCTTGTAACTCTGCCATTAGTAATAGGTTTATTCATTAGGTATCTAATTGCAGAGTGGTCTGTATTAAAAAAGGTTTCATATCATGTTATATAATGTCTGAACTTATTGATAGCATGAACAACAACTAAAATTTCCTTTACAGTTACAATATAATTTAACTCGGTGGGAGTTAAATTCTTACTTGTATAGTAGATGGAATCGGGAATCAAATATTTTTGTCCTAATACAGCTCCCAGAGCTATATCTGAAGCATTTGTTGAAATGTGAAAAGGTAGTTTCCAATTTGGACCTCTCAAGATGGGTGCTTCAGAAATTTTTGCTTTTAAAGTCTCAAATGCTAACTGACAATTAGGATTCCAATTGAATTCACAATCCTTGGTGAGTAATTTGAAGAGCGGGGATGCTATTTTAATGAATTTTTCTATAAATCTTCTATATTATCCTGTAAATCCTATAAAACTTCTAACATCCTTTTGAAAATTTGGAATTGATAATTTAGAGATGACTTCAACTTTAGATTTATCAACTTTAATTCCATCTCCTGAAATGTGATGTCCTAAAACAATCCCTTCTGTAAACATCATAAAAAAAAATTCATGGCTTAGTGAAAGGTTTGCTTCCTTACCTCTTTTAAGAACCTTTTCCAAATTTTCGAAAGGTTCTTCAAATGTATTCCCATAGACTGTAAAGTCATCCATATATACCTCTACATAATCATGTATTATATCAGAAAAAAATCCTAGTACTGCTCTTTGGAATGTTGTAGGTACATTACACAATCCAAAAGGAAGTACTCGGTTGGCGTAGGTTCCCCATGGACAAGTAAATGTGGTTTTATCTTGATCTTCAGGTGCCACCTGAATTTGATTATAACCACTAAAACCATCCAAAAATGAGAAATACTTCTTACCTACTAATGTATCTAACACTTGATCTATAAAGGGCAAAGGAAAATGATATTTAAGTGTAGCTTTATTCAATTCTCGATAATAAATGCATACCCTCCATTTACCATTCTTTTTAGGAACAATCACTAGAGGGGAAACCCATTGGCTGTCTGAAATTGGGTAAATGAAGTTTACATTCAGCGGTTTTTGCAGCTCTTCTTTCACAATTTCCCTAAGATTTGGATTCATCCTTCTTTGAGGTTGTCTAATAGGTTTACAATTTTCCTCAATGTAGATGTGGTTTATACAATTCTTAGGACTAATTCCTTTCACGTCAATATATTCCCATGCATATGCAGCAGAATGTTGTTGTAATGTTTTGATTAGCTTTTCTCGTTGTAATTTCTCCAAGTTATTGTTTACGTTTAATGTTCTCCCTGAAAATATTTCAATTGTAGAGCTACCAAATTCTTTCATAGAATAAAGAGACATCTGCCTAGATGACAAATATTCAATACTGGATTTATCTTGAAATTGATCATGTTCATATTCTGGAGATGATTCGAAATTTTCCATTGTATTAAAGATTTTATTCACTAATGTTTGAAATAGTAAAGAGAGGTTGAATGTCATTTTCATCATCAATCCATTCTTTGTTATCTATTTCTATTATTGTTCTTGCTGGAGGACATAGAGTGAATTTCGTAGTTGAATTACCATCATAAATATACATGTCACCAGATCTACAGCTAATGAAAGCATCAACTGTGGCTAGCCAAGGTCTTCCTAATATAAGTGGATGTCCTCCTAGATTGTTATTGGGGGTTAAGATCATAAAATCAATAGGGTATTCCCAAGAATCTAAGGACACTGAAATATCTTCTGACACACCATTTGGTTTTATTACAGATCTATCTTCTAATTGCAGTAACGTAGGTGTGTAAAGAAGATTAGGAAGCTTGAGCTATTCCATGGCTTGTTTGCTTATGATGTTTATTGCTGCTCCTAAATCAATCAATGTATTCGAAATTTCAACTCCATTGATATGTGTTTTTACATTTGGACTTCCTGGATCTACATATTTTTGAATGGCAATTTTTCCCTTCATTATGTCTGCTATTTTTCCTACCAGGTGAATTCTTTTTGTTTCTTCTATTTTTGTTCCTGGTTTCTCTATGCTCAACTCCTTTATTGTTTTAGATAGAATTGGAATCTCCTTAGTGGCTTGTAACAAAGGGATTTTGATACAGACATTCTTCAATTCATCTAGAAAATCATAATTAAGCAACAGATTCTACTTTTCTACCCCTCTATCAACTTGTAATCTTTCAGGAAAAGGAGGTGGAGAAGTAGATACTTGTTGCTCAATGATAGGAGTTGAGTTCATTGGATCTTTCTATTTTTCATTTTCAGTATTTTGGTTTTGGAGGGATGTTCCTTCAAAACTTTTATTAGGCTGTAAAGAATCTTCCTCAGAATTGTCTTGTTCCTGAATAACTACAGAAGGCTTTTCCTTTTCTAATATCCTAACAGATCTTAGTTGAACATCATTGAGATCTAGAGGAATGATCATATAAGTTGGAAATTGTTGTCCTTCCACCATGTAAGTATTCTGAGGATTTTTATTGTTGGGGTTTGGTAATGGTTGGGTAGGCAGCTGATTTGGTCTCTGCTGAAATGGTAGTAAGAGTTGAGGATTCTAGTTTTGAAGTTGAGGTTGTTGGTTTTGTTGTAGAATTTGTTGTGGGAATGGTAGTGAAATTTGAGGATTCTGATTTTGAAGTTGTGGCTATTTATTTTGTTGTAGAATTTTTGGGGGAGGATAATTCTGATATGATGGAGGATATTGATTGTATTGAGAGAATCTTCCATAAGGATTTTGTATTCCTTGAGCCCAAGGTTGAGATTGAGATTGAGGTTGAGCTTGAGGCTGAGGTTGAGGTTGAGGTTGAGGTTAAGTCCCTGATTTTGTGGCCCCTACCAACATCTTCTAGAGACAAAACAAAGAGATTCTACTAGATTTGGAATTGTTTCTTCTTGAAAAATAACCTTAAGACCTGGAATTGAAGGACAACCCTTGGTCTCATGGTTTTTTGAACAAATCACACAAGTCTCTATGATTTTTGCATCCAAAGGGCATTCTCTTAAAGCGTGCTTTTTTCTGCATTTGGGACAGAAAATAGCTAAAGCATCATCCTCAGTTTTCTGCTTGTTTTGTAACTTAAGGGTGTCTATTTGTTCACTAAGGCTCCTTAGAATATCTGTTTTGAATTCATCAAGCATATTCCTAATTTCTGCCCTACTCAATAATCCAGTTGCCCTACTCACTAATCCAGTTGCAGATTTATTCACTCTAACAAGAGAAGGATCTCTTGGACCTTTCCCAGTTTTGGATTTTCCTCTTCAGAGATGAACACATAATTCTCTTATGTCACTTAATGGGAGTTGAGAGATATATCCCTTCCCCGTCATGTTAAGGATATCTATCCACTCATCTCTAATGGCTTTTAATAGAAGAGATTTTAAGGTATCTTCATCTAAGTTATCCATCTTTGCTCTTTTCAAGTTATAGTTGAATCTTTCAATTAAATCCTCTAAATTTTCATCCTCTCTTTGCATCATTTTCAACACTTCATTCTTATGATTGATGGGCATGCAAGAATCCAAATGCCTGTCCAAAAACACTTTCTTCATGCCATTCCATGTTCTAATGGACTGAGTGACCAACCCCATGAACCACTTTAAAGCAACTCCTTTCAACGTTGAAGGAAACAACTTAAGTTTTTGAGAGTCCTGTAAATAATCATAATTTCTACACAAGACTTCAAATTCAAATTAAAACATTTCAATATCTTCACTTTTTAACCCATGAAAATTTGGGAGGACAAAAGGTGATATATTTTTCATTGTGGCATTTGTTTCTTCATCAACTATAGGGAATCCAAAAGAATTATCAACTTCCCTATTTCCTCTACCTCCTCCATTATTTCCTCTGCCTTCTCCATTATTTCCTCTACCTCTTCCTCTACCTCCTCCTCCTCCAAACAGTGTGAATTCTCCATCCTCTCCTTCTTCTGCCATTATAGTTTCTTCAGAATCAATATAAGATTCAACCTACAAGGTTAATTTTTCTTCCTCTAGTTCCTCTATTAATGGTATGTGGGAGAGAGGTTCTACTTCTTCTTCCTCACTAGGTATTCTTAATTCTTCAACTAAAATATGTTCCCCTATGGAGGTGAAAAAAGCTACTCGTTCTGTTGGAGATCCAAGATTTTTCTCCTTTAAGACTGCCTCAGTAGATGAAGTAGGAGATCCACTTGATTGAATTTCTGACTTTAGAACCTCAGGACGTCTATGGCTAGGAGTATGAGCTTGAGATGGAGGTGGATCTCTTCTTAGTCTTAGTGGAGTAGGTGGTGTTATAGGAATTGAACTCCTGCCTCTAGTTATATATCTACCCCTGGAGTCTCTTTCTCTACACATATCATTTTTTTCTGTTTTTGATGTAAGAGATGTGGTTACCTAATTTACACTTCCCTGACAATGGCACCAAAATGTTTAGTCAATTTAGTGTCCTAAATTTCTTGCATAAACTATCAACCAAGGTTCGTAAGCTGATGAAGTGTAGTGCACTATATGTGATGAGTTAACCTTTCTTACTTCGTTGTTTTGTATTTTATATTGTTTTTGGGGGTTTCTGTTCTTTGATTCCTAATGATGTACAATCTGAGCTAAGAGAAACTTAAGTGAATCTAATGGATTTTTTTTAAGGGAAAAATGTTCCTAAGTTAATCTAACTTCCTAAAGGTGAACCAAGAGCTGAAGCTAGTCAAAATCTAATTTAAAGAAAGGAAAAGCAAAGCATCTATCTTATCTCATCATTAATCCTAAGTCATGAATCTATTTCTTAAAATTAAGGGTGATGTAGTAATGCATGTTGAAATAAATACAGAGAATGAAATCAACTGAAGTACTTCTAGTTACTCTAGCCTTCAATTTTGAAATATAACCTTCTTGAGATGGGATACAAGCAACTCTCTGTACTTAATGATCTAGAGAACTCAATGAAACATGCAGAAGGTAACTGATTGATTTCAACCATTGTGTGAAGTGAATGTTTAACCATTTAGTTTAGGATGAGTATCAACTTAAAATGGTGTTCAAAAACACTCATTAACATAGAGGATTGACAAATTTGTCCTAGGAAATAAATAACAAAATAGTGAGTAAGCTAGACAACAATGCATTCTTATTACTTCAACCTTACTCTGTTTAGAAACAAAATCGTTTCCTTTCATGAAATGTGTTGGAAGAACAAGAATTCACAATTGAGTTTTAACATTATGTTATTGATAAAATCTAAAATAAGTCAACCTAGGTTAGAAAAAATTCTAAAAGCAAGGTAATGAAATTAAAACTAAACAGAAAACGAATGGAAAGAAAACCTCCTTCAGTGCAGGGGCCCTCTGCAACTGACTTGGTTGAGCTGCTAACTAATTAAAAATGCTCTCTTAAACAATCATTGGTCAACACATGACTTATATTATAGAAAAGAATGAAGTCCAAAATACAAAGCTGAAATTCTGAACTTAATACATAAAATTCTCCAAACCCCCCTCGGTTCTGTACAACCAGTATTTAAAAGGAAATAATCATAACCGTCTTTGAGGAAAACTAGCTACAAGTGGCTCATACGTATTACAACAGAACTGTGTAAACGTTTGATCAGCTACAGGTGGTTTAAATTCGAGTGAGTTGTTTGCAACAGAACCATTAACACAGGTGGCTAATCCGAGTTAATGCTCGCAACAGAACTATTAGATTTATTGATTAACCATGAAAGAGCAGATGAAGAGTCATATTGCTTCCGAGTACCATATGTTTGACTCCACCTTTGACTACGATCTTGAGCTTTCTTTATTATCAATCTGGGCTGAGTGAATAGGATAGAATCCATGTGGAGATGATTCTAGAGATGCCCATGTGGCCAGATTCTTCATTTTACACCTAGAACCTGCCAAACCATGGAAGTAGCTATGGAATATACAGTTAGCTACAGAATAGGCTGTGTTTTGTAGCTAATTTGCAAAAAATTATTCAAATAGAAAAAACATAAAAATATAACATGTCAATCATTTAATGCCTTCCTTAAGACAAAACCTATCATTTATCATTGATTGGGATCTGTAATCTTATGGAAAAGAAGGTAAAAAGGTGAGAAAAGTTGTCAAGGAGGGTAATTATGAGGTTCAACATCGATCGACCAAGAGCTTGGTAGATGCTACATCTTACAATCAAGCAAGTGTGGAAATCAAGATGAATAAAGAATTGAACAATACTTCTGGAGGTGTTAGAATTTCTTTTCACAAACAAGGTCCATTCAGAGAGCTGGAGTTCTACCACTGTGTCGCCAAGTGTTGTAGCAGCTAAAACCACCCCCCAAAATTTTGCCTTCGCTTCGTTTTGGAGCCTCCATACTAGCCATCCTTAGCAGCATGTCTTGCATTGTCAAGTACATAGGCTTCATTGGTTCTTCAATAGATTGCCAGCCTGTGCATGATAGTTTTCTTCACTCCACTCACAGGTTGCCATTTCGGACTTGGGCCAGTTTCTGACTAGGCATCTCCCTCAGAAACTTTTGCAATTCTGGAGGGGAACCAACCTTCCCTCTTGAAATTTTGCAAATCTACTAGGCATCCTGCTGGGCCCAGAAATAATGCAATGCAGTCAAACAACCTTTCTTAGGAAAATTGCGCAATTTGGCCCAGCACTACAGCTCAACCCAAAAATTGTGCAGTTATGGGCAACAGTCACTTTTTCCTCCCAGAAATTGTGCAATCCCTATGGACATCCATCTCAACTCCTCCCATAAATTGTACAAAATTCTCCCTCAATCAAGCAGGCTGTTGCATGTGCCTCCCGGTTGACCGGTTCCACCCAGGACCCAGAAACTTAACTTGCATGCATGGTTGCTTTTTCCAGAAATAGATAAAAGAAACATTTGAAAGCATCCCTAGATTTTAGGGACGTATTTTTAGCAGTTGTAGGTTACATGCAAAGATCGTTTCAGAAACCTTCCTCCAAGTGTCTTTTTTTCATAGATTTGCGGCATGCGCGTCATGAGCCTCAAACTTATTTATTCAATGATTCAGAGCTGATTATTCACATTGATATTAGAGCTCTAACATCCCACGGCACATCCAGGAGTCTTCGGCACATCCAGCTTAGCTATTTCCAGGTAAGTCTGCTTTACTTGTCTTTTTCAGCATTTCCGTCGATTTTTGTGTTTTGGCTTTTGCAAGTTATGTCTGCTTAATTTCTAGGAACACTTGCTGTCTTTTGCATGCATGTTAGCTTGTACAAGCACTGTTTTAGTTTTTGTTTGCATCTCACTATTGTCACATGCATGAAACTATTTTGCATGAACAATCATTGATTCGGTGAATCGCTTCACACACATGCATACTTTTCTGTTTTCTGAATCTTGCATTCATTGTTTGCATGCATGATCATTCACTCCTACTTACACTCAGTCTCACCTTGCATTCACATCTACATATGCTTTCAGTCACCCGTCAACGGGTCTAGGCAACCTTGGCCCGGACTCTACCTTACTGAGACATCATTGTGCAATTCTGAGAGAGAAGGCCCTGCCTTCCTCCCAAAAAATGAAGAAATCTAGCCAGGTAGTGGCCTATAGTATTTCTTTGCACAATTCTAAGAGGCAGTGTCTACTAGCCCAGAAAATTGCGCAGTGCAGTCCCTGGCCCTACATGGCTTGCCAATAGAAATTGCTCATTGCGCAATCTCAGCACCCAACAGGTCAGTCTTTATTGTGTAATTCCAGCAATTAACTAGCCTCCTGATAGTCCAGACTTCCTTTTACGTAGTTCTGGCAGTCAGTCACCCAGCCTCCTAGCAAAAATTGCGTAATCCTCGCCAGTAGTCTCCTGGGTATGTTGCATGTCAGTCCTCAAGTTTGTTTTGGTTTTGACTGATAGATTTCTTTCCATGCATGTCGCCATGTCTCTAGATATAGCAGGTTTTCATCCGTCTCTCATCATTTCAGGATTAATGGCCTCCAAGAGAGCAGGGTCAAAGGACACCAATGGAAGTGAAACTGGAGATGCAATTGAGCAAGTGTCTATGAATTTGTCAATTTACTAAGACACCAAGTTGATTGTAGACAAAGACATCAAGCTGAAATGGCTGGAGGTCAATGATGCATTCTCAAGAACATTTGGGGAAGATCTTGAAGACCACAAAGTCTACGTGAACAATCACAAGTCCAACTTGTATCAGATTGCATGCAGGTATCCCGCGTTCCCATGTGCGGATGTGATACATTGGATCCTCTTGCACACTGATCCCGAGACGATGGTATTGAGTAGTGTCACTGGGAAAGAGACTTCTACTTTCAAGCCACAGGACTATTAGCAGATGTACCACTTGTCGAAGCCAGTGATTACCATGGAGACACCCTTTAGCATACTCAACAAAAATGCCAACTCAAGGGATATCTTGAAGCACTGGGGGAACGAGCTAGCCAAATTCAGGATGACACCCAACCAGAGTTACAAGACAAAGAAACTATGGAAGGCGTATTAGTACTTGGTCATATTTGCATCTCGCTTGTACAACCAAGAGAGCATGGAGACCTTCCTGCAGATTTTGGTGAATGCATTGGACCAACTGGCCAGTGAAGGAAAAGCATGCAACTGGTCCGACATGTTGGCTCACAAGCTAAAGGAACAAGTAATAGGAGTTGGGCAGCCACCCAAACGTCTGTAAGCAGAAATCTACATGTCCTCTTACATCTTGGATGTAATCTGTGCTTGTCAGTAGTTCATGGGCTTGAAGTGGGCATGGAAATTAGCAGAAACCTCTGTGACCAGTTATTGCAAATTGTTTTCTGAATGCATCTTCCGCGGATTCATCACATAGTTGTCAGACCATTTTGTGACCCCGATGTACAAGATGATATTTGATCAGGATCTACCTTGCATGTCAAAGGCAACAATGGGGGCACTGATCGACATACTGGATTGGTATGCCTCACCTTTTGGCACCTTCATACGGATGTACAACATGGAGAAGCCTCCACATGTTTTGCCAAAGTTTTCCATGGAAGATCTTGTCATGCAAGAAGTGTCATACCACATCACGGCAGGACTGTCAACTAGATTACACTGGAAGAAGAAGGCACCTTGGCCCACTCTTCCATTTTGGATTGGGTTGTACGAGATACAAAATTTCAAGCATGTGGATGCCGAGACAGAAGAGTTCAAGAAATTTACTTTTGGCACCAGAAGCTTCAATTCGTATGACCCGCATTGCTTTGTGAAGGATCACTGCACAAGAGTGTAATTTTCATGGATCCACGGGGCATGTCATTAGGCTGAGGAAGACCGAGGGAGATATTGTCACAGCTTCTCCAGACCCTATGAACTTGTTGGCATCGCTATGGAATGGTTAGCGAAGCAGCATCTAAGAGGGCACCAACACCAGCACTAACAAAGGTAAACATACTAGCATGTGACAAAGGATAGAGGAATATTGTCGATAGCATAGAGGCATAACAAAGCTGCAAGTTTAGAGTAGACTGACTTGTGAAGAAGGCCAAGAGAAAAATAGAGGATGGAGGAAACAATGAAGGAGTTGCAAAAGTTGAAGGAGAAACTTCGGAAGGAACAGGCATTGCGTATATAGGAGAAGGAAGTGAAATAGGGATAGATACAATAGGGGGTGCAACTTATACAGATTGATGAAACTACGCCCGTATAGGTGGTAGACTCATTTGAGTAGCTGACACAAAGCAGACAGGGCGTGCAGTGACAGGAGCAGGACTTCGCTCAAGAAATTGAAGGAGTGCTTGAGCAGATGGATATGGAGATGGAGTAGCCAGAGTTAGAGCAAGACATCGACCTCATGCCTTACCACCAAGAGGTTGATCCACCGTCTTCACCAGATCCAGAAGCAAAGTAGGTCCCAAGCAAATAATGAGATACTAAGATCCTTGGAGACAATTCGTAAGAAGAGATGCAAAACATATCATTCGACGAGTCGTAGCATAGTGTTGTGCAATTACGGCGAGTGTCTACTCTGGAGACCACACGTCTCCTGTGATGTTTGAGGAACAAGTGATCGTATCTGACATATGCAAGCATCCAATAGCATTGGTTGATGCTACCAGAGCATATGTCGAAGCCACTAGCTCGAGTGTTCACTTCTTGATAGAAGAGAACGAACGAATGGCTAAGGAGTTATAGACAGCCAAGAAGGGAAGAGAACTGGTTACAGCATCCACCCGAGGAAAGTTGAAGAAGACAATACTGGATGAAGTATCGTCCCTTGAGATAGTCATGTGGGCATTGTATTCCAAATTTCGTTTTTTGCATAAGGCAGTTGTCCATCTCAACAGTTGGCAGCAGCGCTGTGCTAGGAGAGCACATACCTTGTCAAACTTGCATGTTGTTGTCGATCACATGCAAACATGGGCAATAAGATACCAGGGAGCCCCATTACTCTTGTCGAAGATGATGAATTCTAAGGTGATTGAGTTGAAGGCACGCATCCGGAGTTAGATCCGAAACTATGAAGTACTCCCATAGCTCATCACTAGTTTGTAGGCTTCCCATGCATGGGTGTTCAAAAGAATGTATGTTGTTGTGAATGCGCATGCGATCCCATCTATTGGGACACTCTCTGAGGTAAAAAAAAGACACAAGTTTGACTGGAGCTAGACTTGTACCTTAACGAGTTGATGCACATAGCCACCAGTGCAGGCTTGGGAATCAGTGCAGATACTATGGATCAATATGTCGCTGGTCCGGCCACACTCAAGACAATGATGCACATGTTATCAGATGAGTTCGATAGAGGAGCCAAATTAGTGTACCCAGATGCAATAGAGGCAAGAGTTCATTTCCAAAAAGATGTCACCACACGGTATATGGACACCATCACAGACTACCAAGCTTGGAATCAATTCGCCACCGTCGACCATCATGAGGATGTCGAAGAGTTGGTCTTCCCATAGTTGTCTGAGTCATAGTGATGTCTCACATGTCTTGCTCAAGATTACTTTGTCTCACATGGGTACATGTGCAGATTGTATGTAACATCTTGTCAAGTGGAAGTTCAAGTGTCGATAGCTGAATGTAATAGTCATAGAGTAGTTGAAGAGTCATGAGGGGTCACATAGGGGAATGTCAAGGGTCACCCCACCCTTTTCTATAAATAGTACCTCAAAACTCATTGTAGAGGCTTTTTTCAGCCAAGCTTCCGATAGGAGTATCTTAGAGAAATCTTGGAGAGTATTGTAACGAGCCTTAGCTTCTCTATAATGCAGAGATAGTACATCTCTTTAGAGGAGCAGGCGACAGTGACTGTAACTTTCTACTACCGGGACTAGTGGTTGGTCATGATTTACTTTATTATTGGAACTTTCACTTTTAAGATAACATAGCTAGCACATTTCATGAATATGTTGTTATTGTATTTCAGCTATCTTGGTTACTCTAATGATATATGTATCTGTTTCCTTATGCATGCATATATGGAATCTTTCTGTATAAGTGTGTATGAATCTTATTGAGATGTGTTGTTCGTTTAACCATCACTTTGGATTGTTAGCTTATTTCCTTTCCATTCTGTGATGCATCTTCGCTCGTGTGTTCCCTTCCAAGTCACGTGCTTTCACAGGTTTCCAAGTGGCACACTCACCCTAGTTTTTGTGTGTTAGAACTGTTCATGTACCTTCCTTGACTTGCTATGCATGTCACACCCTTGCTACAAATAAGGACATTCTACTTTCCTCTATGCGCAACCACGGTCAAGGTGATACCATACGACCCATTGCTGGGACTCATACACCAAATAGTCTGAGGTCTAGTTGGGACTTCTTACAAAGGAAATCCCCTGACATGTCGGTGGATCCAGCACTGTCAATAGTTTGTCAATGTTTGATTCAATAAATCAGCTCTCAAATATGTTTTAGTACTATGTTTTGTTTCTGGTTTTAGTTCCATTTAAGGAATCCATTGACAATACATTTTGAATCAAGGTGTTTCATCCTAATAGTAATATTTCTTCATCTTTTTTGGAGCTATGAATTGAAATTGCATAACTTGCTTCCTTGCTATTTGTTTTATAATAAACCAATATTCTTGTGGAAGTTTACTTACTTTTTCATTTATTTGTGTGCAAAAATAGATGGAGTTGTTTTATAAAATTTCTACTCGTGAAGATAAATCTGTCATTGGCATGGTCAGGGGTCGAGAAGGTTGTATATTTTCTGAAATCTGTGATGAAATTATGGATGATGAAATCTTAGATACCCTTTTTATTTTATCTAGGATGGATTAAATTTAAATCCAATGTAAGAGAAAAAATGGAAATTTTATACAACACTTTTAGGCATCAAGATGAAACTAGGCACATTTGATGTGGAAACAGAGGGTTCAAATGTAGTGGAAAGAATACCAATATTTGAAAACATTGAAGAGAATGTGGAGGGATCTATGCATAAACAACCAAGAGTTCAAAATATGTCTTTGTTAGTGGAACAAGCCATAGTTGTTGATCCTAGTGTATTGGCATCACGCGAAAAAGAAGTGAAAAGTTTAATGGAAGAGTTTGTCAATGAGAAACTCACTCTCAAAGTATATTCATAAAAAAGAGAGTTTAAAATAAAGATCCATTGTGAAATTTGTGCCATTGATTATGGAACAGGTGATGTATCCTTGGCAGCACAAACAACGCACAACCTCAAAAACCATAATACAGGCCCATCAACAATGCCTTTCAATGATAAGTGGTAGTGAAATTCCTTATGTAACAAAGTACAACAGGAAACTATAGTTGGAGATCGTTTTCATATTGATAAACAAATCAAACTTCTAGACAATTTCAACAAGACACGAGAACTTGATTTGTTCAAGGTGGTGGAAGCAACACTTACATACTATAATGATGTGAAAAAAGTGAGAGTGGAATGTATAAGATACAATAAATGGTTTTGTTTAGTGTCAACATGTGGTAATATTATCAGTTCTCTACATGAACACATGAAATCAAAGAAGCACACTACTACTACTACAAATGAGGATTCACATGAGGAGATTGGGTTGAGGAGTGGCAAGGTTGGGAGACCTAAGAAGCCTACCAATTATAAGTCCCAACAAAGTTTGACTAGCTTCTTGGTCGCATCATCATCATCAATATTACGTAGGGGTTCTACAAGTGTAAATCCTTCTACTTGAGGTGCGTTAATTAACAATTTAGACTAAACTTGGATATGAAATTGTATATTATTTCATTTATCTTATTTCAAAATTTTTTATTTTTTTTTATTGTGTTTTCATCATATTATAGCTCAATTATCCACCTTATTACTATAATGTTGTGGGTATTGGTATCCTTATATTGATAGAAATGGGGAGAGATTGGAAATAAAGGTCCTAATGGATTATCAAAGGGGTGGAAAATTATGGGCCATAGAGAATCATACCAAGATCATGCTATGTTATGAGGGTATTAAATGTCGTATTGATGGTACATATAGGCATATTCATTGCGAGAGGGCTTCTAAAATAGGGATCCTATTTGATTAATTAACATGCAGATTTTGTAAGTTGGTTCCATAATGTGATGACTTTAGGATGTGATTATATCATGAATCAATGTGCACCAATAAAAGAAGTGAACAAGATACAGGAAAAGGTATAAGACTGAACTATTTGACTCAAAATGAACTAAATAATGTTGCAAGGGTTACACATTCTAACTACACTCTCTATTAGAATGATATCCCTGAAGGAAAATTTGTTTGAATCCGCTGAAAGGAAGGATGTATTTAGGTTTTGCAAGGATGTGTGTGAGGCACATAAGCAAGGAAAATTACAAGGTAAATATGCAGTTTTGGAATTTGTGAAGGATATATTTCATAACTTGATGCTTGCAAAAGGAGGGAGAATGTATAGTACATCCACAAAATCCCTTTATGAGATGATCAAGTTATGGGGAGGTCCTAGATTACATAGCTTTAGTAGCTTGAATCTAGATGGTCCTTCAATATTTACGACTTTAAGGAAAGTTAGAAAGTCATTAGCATATATCCCAGGGGAGCACGAGCACATTTTTGAGGCAGTCGGAAAAGTTTATGCTTATTATAAGTCCAAGCATGGTATAGATGGCCCAATTCCCATATTCCTTGCTGAATATGAAACAATTGTGAAAAAATATGTTAGGTGGGTAGCAAAAAGCGATACATTGGTGGGGTTTTGTGGTACGAAATAGGAACATCAATGTCAATCACATTTCTTGGTAAGAGTCAGTGAGGGAGTTGCAAGCTATGATATTATAAGAGATTCTTTTAAGAACAATATTATTGGTCATTATTCATGTGTTATTATTGCAAACCATTTATATGAAAAGCTTCCTTGTTTGGTTGTGGTTGTTCATCCAACATGCAATAGGTTAAATGAATTTTTTTTTTTATGAACAATGGGAAAAGGTAAAATCTATGTGGAAGAAACATGTGGAAAATAATTTGGGACATATTGTTGGTCATTCCTCAGATGACGATAGTAGAAGAAGATAACTTATGTTGAAGGATTACTCTTCAACATCAAGTCTTCGATATCAAATTCCTTAGGAAGGGTGGATGAAATTGGGTTGTACAATGGTTGTCATGTATCAAGATTGCATGACCAAGATTACATCCGCAATGACAAAGAGCTAGTGACTCCTTTGTTTAGTGATCAAAGAGAATTAGTTTTAGGAAATGAGTACATAAGTTTTGGTCATGTCATAATGTTTTATCACACTTTTAAAGTGGATGATCACAAGCTTAAGGGTGAAGATATAGAGAGGATGGATCAAAAAAATTGGGGTTCTACACAACGTATTAATTCAAGGTATGTTCAAAGGTGTTTGAAAGAGTTGAGAAGTACACCAAGTGGAAAGTTAGGGAGGACACTAGCTACAAAGACTTATCTTGATTGTTGACAACAATGACATATTTATGTCTCATAGTTTGATCCTTTGGGAAAGAGTGCAAAGTGCTTTAGGAGTTCATCGTTTCTTCACATTATGGTTATTTTTGGTACAAAGAGAATCTCATACTAATGTCAACATAAATTTCATCAACAGAGAGGCATATCAAGAAGTGAAAATTTATTTCCATTTTGCAGTTTTGTTGATGATATTTTTTCGAGATCAATACTCTAACGTGCAATGTGTTTTACACCTCACTGGGTTAGATGTATGTGAGATCTTCTTTAGAAAAGTTGGTGGATGGTTGGAGTGGACATGGCCTATTATTTCACTGACTTGCTTCATGTCATTGCAACAATTAATAGAGTTACTGAAGAAGAATCAAATCCCCAAGGGCTTGATTTTAATAAATCTCATAAGAAGCAAGAAAGAATTTGGATCAGATTGCACCAAGAAAAAATAAAAAACATTAACATATTGTCGTAGTATGATTCACTATCCATAGACACTAAAATTGTAGAAGCCCTTAAGATTGGATTAAGGGATGCATAGGAAATTTTATCAACTCTTGGAATGCAACCAAAAAATTCCACTCAATATTCTTGGTGGGTTAAACCATGGACAAAGGATCAAAATTATCAAACATTCCAAATTGTGGATGAAGTAGTTGATCATTCTCCATCGACTTGTTCCAAATCTATATTCCAATCTTCATCTTCATTGGTACACAATGAAAGTGAATTGCAAATAATGGAAAGTGAGTGGAGACATGATTTGGATGAAATTTTAGATTCCATTGATGAAAATGTAAGCAAAACTATAAAACCAATGGTGGATCTTGATGGTAAGGATATGTTCAAATCATGTTTGGTTAGTCAGTTGAATGTAAATATGACATTATCCAAATATAGGTTGATGAAAGTGAGAAATGGGGTCTACATAAGGTGAGATGGGAAGGCTCCACAAAAGGATGTTTCAATTGGCTTTGGAATTGGATCAGATTGTGGTGTGTTGTTTGAAAGAATCTCAATTCCCCCCACTGAACGTACTGTAAGAAAAGGTGTTCCTCGAAGTACAAAACAAGGTGTTTCTTAGGTAACGTGGTACATTGGAAGGGTTCAAATAATAAGGAATAATGATGATAATGGGGTGTTTGATTACGATAATAACATCAACCTTTTGGATAGATTAGAAGGCATCGAGCTTAAATTATGTTTATATAGTAGAATAAAGGAGAAGCACATGTATACATATGATTTGAAATCTCATGCTTTTATACAACTTCAATCTATTATAGAAATCACAAACTTATCATACAATGCTAGGAATGATACATAAAAATTAGAAGAAAGTGATTACAAAGTTTTTTCAGATTTTGTGAAAATTTTGAATAGGATTAGTTTTCAAAACATTCTACTTTCACTTTCCTTGTGTATTTGCATATGTTGGATCATTTATGAATAATTATTGGTTATATTTTTGTTGATTTGTTTGTATGAATCTGATGTTAATTTTGTACTTTTATGTTGATCTAGTGAATAGTTCAAATGGTGAATGTTCAGGATAACTCAACCTTTTTTCCTACCTGCTTTTTGGTGTAAGTTTCTTTCACTAGTCATTCATCTTTTTGTAGTTGTGTTTCATTCAAACATTAATTTGGTATTTCCTCCATAAAAACAATAGAATTACATACCTATATAAATATATGTACCCTTACCTCAACACATATATACAATTTGGAGATAAGGGTATCCCTTATCTCAATGCTTGTATTGGATGCCTTCTACTATGGTTCCTCTGAAGTTGGTCCATTTAATCATGAAAAAGAAGAAGAGGTGGTTCATTTTTCATGAATATGTTTTGCAGATAAGTATGTGGTTCTTCTCACTAATGTTAATGTTTTCCTTTAATTTTTAGATTAATGGTTCGCTTACTATAATGATATCAAGGATTTGATGGTACGAGATTCAATCATGATGGTTTATGCTCACTCAAGTCAACAAATTTACACCAAAGCAACATCTAACACATGAAGTGCATTTTATTTTGAATGTTTATGTGGTAGTTGGCTTTCCTATTTTTTAAATTGGACATAAATCAGAGTCTGTAGTTCAAATTTGCCATCAGAGTTTTTTTGGAATTATTTATATTTGGCCATACACATGGGGTCTACAACAGTTAAATTTCACTTGGTTATTATAGAGAATTTAGTCCTGAATCATATTTTGGGCATTTCCTCTCATTAAACGACATTAACATTGATTACTATCTATAAAGGCTTTTGGACATGTGATGCTAGTTTGTTTTTAAATTGTTTGCAACTTTATTGAGATATGTGCTTCTGGTAGATTGGAAGGGTGATGGAACTTTACTTTATTATTTTTTCCTATATTGATATATATGTGTTTGATGGGCCTTGCAATGTGTGCGTCTGATCCAAGGGGTATTTTAAGGTGAATGGTATTTTATTATTGTGCAACCTTTGGATTGACAAGAATTTGATAGGGTGAATGGTATGGAAATTTTAATTGATTTTATTTTTCCAAAGAAAGAATGTATAAGTTTCTATTTCATGGTTTGGAAAAGGAAAATACATAGAAAATTTCTTATAGAATGCCATATCACCTCCAAAAACGAAAATCAGATCACCTGCTGGCCACTTTTCACAAACTTTTGTTGGCATTATGATGCATATGTTGTACTTGATGGCAACACTCTCATAGAAGATCATCTCACTTATATACATTCAGATGAATCTACAGAAGAGATATCAGATGTGACATATTACAGGATAGCTCAAAGGAATCAAATGGCAAGCTCTTTGTAAGCAGAGGTTCAAATATTGTTGAAATTATGAAGGACGCAGGTACACCTTACAGAAAGTGCGTCCCCGCAAGTAATCCATGCAGAACCCGTGTCCAGAGACGCAGGCCAGCCGTTCAGGGGGTGCGTCCACCCAGTGCACACATTTCAAGGCAGAGAAAAGCACGTGGGGGTTTCTTGTGTGGTATCTAGCCGACGGTTTTGTGTTTCTATGGTGTCGGCTCGTGGTATTGTTCCATGTTTTGGGGAGAAGCTTGCCTATATAAAGCAAAGGAGTTCATTTGGATTAAGCACCATCTTTGTTGAATATCTTTTGGTGAGATCTAGTCCAGATCTATGAAGGCGAATCTTCTAATGGACTATGATCGCTATGGCGCACGATCAGATCTGTAGATCTGACTGTTTGGGTTAGTCTTGAAGTCTTTATATCTTTCATATCTAAAGAGACGCAGGTGCAGTAAGGGTTCAGGTGCGTCCGGGACGCAGGAGCGAACCGGTTCAGGTGCGCCGGACGCAGGCGCAGAAGGGTTCAGGTGCGCCGAGACGCAGGCAGTTCAAAAGACTCAGAGCGAGGGACGCAGGCTAGCAGTGGAGCAGAGTGCGTCCGGGACGCGGGCTAGCAGTTGAACAGGGTGCGTCCAGGGACTCAGGCCAGCAGTTGAGCAGGGTGAGTCCGGGACTCAGGCTAGCAGTTGAGCAGGGTGAGTCCGGACTCAGGCTAGCAGTTGAGCAGGGTGCTTCCTTCTCTTAAAATCTTTGTTTATCATTGTTGCATCCTGGGTTTGGTCCTATTATTGTTGATCTAGTTACTACAGTTGATTGGGTGTTTCAGAAGGTTGTTTGAGCTTCAATGTTGTTGTTGGGTCCAGTATGAAAATTAGATGAAATGTGGCCTTTCAGTTTATGGGTTGTGCTTCAGTGTATCCAGTATGAAAATTGATGAAACGTGGTACTTGAAGGAGAGAAGATTGTAGGCCGGCGCCTACGTACTAGTATCTAAGCTAGTACAAGAGCTAAAGGAAATCTTTGGAGCATTGTAGCAGGTAGTAGCCTGCGTACTAGTAAATGGATCGGCTAGTACAAGAGCAAAGGGGGTTGTAGCTCCCGTACTGGTATAAGGCTGCACCAGTACAAATATTGTAAAAGAATTTTCTTATTAAGAAGAAGATTGAGATGACTTGCAGCAGGTGGTTTTCTCCCGCATTGGGTTTCCACCTTACATCATTGTGTTCATGTGTGTGCCTTATGTGTGATGATCTACTTTATGTTACTGCATCTGTTAACTGATAATATGGTTGATAATGTTCTAATGCACTCATTGAAGATCGATTAACTTAATCATAAGAAGTTGTGGAAGTAGCATATATGAATCTGATTATGGAAATGAAAAAGTTTTATTAATATGATAATACTGATTCACCCCCCCCTCTCAGTATTATTTCCAACAATTGGTATCAGAGCAGGTCCTTTGATAGAAGCTTGATCGCTTGAAGGAGATCCGTGGAAGAATGGGAAAGAAGCTTAAGAAGAAAGCTAATAAGAAAAAGAAGTCATCTCAGAAGAACTATGACAGTGGAAGAATCGATTGGGGATTAGGCATAAGAAGCTCTTCAGATTCAGAATCAGATTCAGAGTCATTATCAGGTATGAATGTGTTATCCTCTGATGTTCCAGCTATATTTCCTTGTGAAAGAGATGAAAGTGATAGCGAAACTATTGAATTTGCTCTTATGGGTGAACAAGAAAGATATCAAATAGAGGCAGAATTTAAAAGGCTGACAGACAAAATTAGAGATCAACAAGATCTATTAAACAAAAAGGAATGTGATTTCAAAGAAGAAGCTACCAAACTAAGGGCACAACTAGAAGAAGGAAACAAGGTAAGAAAGCTACTCAAGGACAAGGAAGACCAATGTCAAAAATTGCAGCATGAAGTGACATCATTAAGAAAAGAAGTCAACGAAAGAAGCACAACCATCAAGAAACTCAAAGATAGATCCAGCTACTATGAAAATCTTGAAGCTACAATCCTCTCACTAAAAGGAGATCTTGAAGAATCAAAGAAGCAGAATACAGATCTACTCCAAGCTATTGCAAAACAAGAAAACGAAGTCACCAGCTTAAAATCTCAACTGGAATGTGCCTTCCGAGTTCGTCAAATGCAGCAGGATCTGTATGAAGAACAAGAAAAAGAAATTCTCAAACTAAGGGAACAAATGGAAGAAGGAAGGAAAGCTGAAGAAGTTTTGAAAAAGAAATCTCTTGAAAAGGAAGAACAGCTTCAGGTTGAGGTAAATATCTTGAAAGGTAAACTAGAAGAAAAGGATAAGCTTTTACGATTTCAAGATAGCTCTAAAGTATTGGATGATATTCTTAGTAGTCAAAGGTCCCCTGCTATAAAGACTGGTCTTGGTTTCCATGAATCTGTTGAAGGTGAATCTAGTTCACAAGGTGAGGCAAGAAACTCTAAAAGGAAATCTAAAGTGATCAACGAAGAAGTGAAAGATCAATCTCATCATCAACCAAGGAAAGAGATTCCTCAAAGAAAATCCTTTGCTCCTCCTATGAATAATGTTGAATGTTATGTATGTCATAATCTTGGACATGTTGCAGCTAGATGTAGAAGAAGAAGAGTTCAAGACCATTATGCAGAAAGGTCATCTCAATCAAGGTACTTTTATGGATATTGCTTTGCTTGCAATATGTTTGGTCACAAAGCTACTGATTGTTACAGGAGGAATATGAAACATGTAAGATGTTATGCATGTAACAAGCTTGGACATATAGCCAAGGAATGCGGGAACAAAGGTTGGGCATCATATCAAAAGGAGAAAATGTCATCATCACGCTTGAAGATATGGAGGAAAAAGGAAGTACAGTCAGAAAAGGATGGCACAATACAATGTACAGACATACTAGAATCAGAGGAAGCTGAAAGTACAGGACGCAGTGCTGTAACAGGAGACCCGCGTGCGGACGCAGGACAGACCAAGTCCAGGTGCGTCCAGGACGCAGTTCAGTAACTGAAAATCTGCGTGGGGACGCAGAGCGACTGAGGATCAGGTGCGTCCCTGCAGCAACAGGACGCAGTGCAGCAGAAGATGAAGTGCGTACCTGTCTCAAAGCATTTATTGGCTGATTCTTCTTGATATGCATGATCAGATTTAACAGATGGCACTGGTTCAGGGGGAGCATATGTCCTAAATGCATTGTTGGCATTATGGTCCTTGGTGACAAGCTTATGATTCATCTTGCTATTATGAGTTGGTCACATGATCAGATGTATGGTTCATTCTCTAATGATACTTGCATGAAGTCTTTATTATCCTTGGCACATATATGGATGAGGTTGGCTGATTTCGTGGATGATTATTCAAAGTCGCATTGTTGAAGACATGATGATGATGAGTTACTCATATGCATTTCATGATGATGGCACAAATGGATGAGGATTGTTGGTTGGTTACAGGGATGATTCATACATATGTTGATTGATGCTGATGCTTTCATTTGATGGCTCTTGATTCATGTAGATCTGGATGGTTATGAGTTTATGTTGACAGATACTATGGAGCAGATTATACAGTGTTGTTGATGATATTTGTCATTTGAAAGGTCATAGCAAAACTCATGTTGTAATGGTCTATTGTAGTCATCTTTTCAGGTCATGTAACGGCCTTTGTCCCCCCCTCTATGCATGGGATGAAGATGTAATGTATTTGGTTTTCATATTTCTGATGTATTCCCACTTGGTTGGATGGATGATCCTTATTGTGATGGGTGATGGATGTATGTATTGAGTCTTTTTGTGATAGGAAGGTCATTTATGATATATAGAGTCATGTTCTTCTTGTAGAACATCTTTTTGCAGACCTTGCTTATAGTCAGGGGGAGTTTGAGCATGAACAAGCACTATACAGCAGAGCAGACATCTCAGCTTGTTCTCAGAAAGACCATTATCAGATTGGAGCACCATGACATATACAAAGGGGGAGCTCATTCAGATACTTCAGCAGATCTGGTTCATAGTCAAAGGGAGCATGTTCTTAGGGGGAGCATACCCCTTTGCCCTTGATGTCAAAGGGGGAGAGTGATTCGGTGTTATTGCCATCAAGTCCAAAGGGGGAGATTGTTGGCATTATGATGCATATGTTGTACTTGATGGCAACACTCTCATAGAAGATCATCTCACTTATATACATTCAGATGAATCTACAGAAGAGATATCAGATGTGACATATTACAGGATAGCTCAAAGGAATCAAATGGCAAGCTCTTTGTAAGCAGAGGTTCAAATATTGTTGAAATTATGAAGGACACAGGTACACCTTACAGAAAGTGCGTCCCCGCAAGTAATCCATGCAGAAACCGCGTCCAGAGACGCAGGCCAGCCGTTCAGGGGGTGCGTCCACCCAGTGCACACATTTCAAGGCAGAGAAAAGCACGTGGGGGTTTCTTGTGTGGTATCTAGCCGACGGTTTTGTGTTTCTATGGTGTCGGCTCGTGGTATTGTTCCATGTTTTGGGGAGAAGCTTGCCTATATAAAGCAAAGGAGTTCATTTGGATTAAGCACCATCTTTGTTGAATATCTTTTGGTGAGATCTAGTCCAGATCTATGAAGGCGAATCTTCTAATGGACTATGATCGCTATGGCGCACGATCAGATCTGTAGATCTGACTGTTTGGGTTAGTCTTGAAGTCTTTATATCTTTTATATCTAAAGAGACGCAGGTGCAGTAAGGGTTCAGGTGCGTCCGGGACGCAGGAGCGAACCGGTTCAGGTGCGCCGGACGCAGGCGCAGAAGGGTTCAGGTGCGCCGAGACGCAGGCAGTTCAAAAGACTCAGAGCGAGGGACGCAGGCTAGCAGTGGAGCAGAGTGCGTCCGGGACGCGGGCTAGCAGTTGAACAGGGTGCGTCCAGGGACTCAGGCCAGCAGTTGAGCAGGGTGAGTCCGGGACTCAGGCTAGCAGTTGAGCAGGGTGAGTCCGGACTCAGGCTAGCAGTTGAGCAGGGTGCTTCCTTCTCTTAAAATCTTTGTTTATCATTGTTGCATCCTGGGTTTGGTCCTATTATTGTTGATCTAGTTACTACAGTTGATTGGGTGTTTCAGAAGGTTGTTTGAGCTTCAATGTTGTTGTTGGGTCCAGTATGAAAATTAGATGAAATGTGGCCTTTCAGTTTATGGGTTGTGCTTCAGTGTATCCAGTATGAAAATTGATGAAACGTGGTACTTGAAGGAGAGAAGATTGTAGGCCGGCGCCTACGTACTAGTATCTAAGCTAGTACAAGAGCTAAAGGAAATCTTTGGAGCATTGTAGCAGGTAGTAGCCTGCGTACTAGTAAATGGATCGGCTAGTACAAGAGCAAAGGGGGTTGTAGCTCCCGTACTGGTATAAGGCTGCACCAGTACAAATATTGTAAAAGAATTTTCTTATTAAGAAGAAGATTGAGATGACTTGCAGCAGGTGGTTTTCTCCCGCATTGGGTTTCCACCTTACATCATTGTGTTCATGTGTGTGCCTTATGTGTGATGATCTACTTTATGTTACTGCATCTGTTAACTGATAATATGGTTGATAATGTTCTAATGCACTCATTGAAGATCGATTAACTTAATCATAAGAAGTTGTGGAAGTAGCATATATGAATCTGATTATGGAAATGAAAAAGTTTTATTAATATGATAATACTGATTCACCCCCCCCTCTCAGTATTATTTCCAACAACTTTCATACAAAATATACCTATGATCTCTTCCGAGAACACAACTAGAAGAAAAAAACATGCTCTGATGAGAAAGGCATGTTATCAATGGGAGAAGAAGATGAAGAACAATCAAAGAACATAAAGTACTTCTGATTTAGTTCTGTCATGTTTTCCTTGTAGCGGAATGCTTTATTATTGTATGTAGATAGATTGTTGATAGGCTTTGGAATGGGAGCCATATCTTTCACAGCAAGTCTCCCACTCCCTCACATTCCCTTCCTCCTCCAAAACCTTTGATAAGGTAGTTACTGCAGTAACGCTTTTGAGCCTCTCATGTTATTCATGTGTTGTGGTAAATCAATGTACCAATATATATAGTTGAGATAGCTTCAAAGTACTTGCAGGGAGCTCTTAGTACTGTAAATCATGTGATTTTCCTATTCTTAAATTCTCAAGTTTTTCACCTTGGGAGTATAGCTTGATCATATTTTTCTAAGGAGCCATATTTGCATGGATTTAAGTGACTTCTAAAGCCTTAGAAACCTTAACCACAACTTACCAAAGTCTCTTTTTTGTGGAACATCTTTCAATTACTATTGGCATAATGTTGGCATATTTTTTTGGGTTTGTTTCATGGAGGCTTCTGGTTTTTATAGGTATGTGATTAGTAACAAGGGTTTAAAAATTTATTGTCTTTTAATTTCTTTTTCTCAAAATATTAAAACCAACAACTCCTGGGAGGTGATGCAGAGCTAGTTCCCAGTGTTTTGTTGTTGATTGGTCTCTCCATTATCCTAGAATATCCAAGATGGATGGTAGGCTTTTAGAAAGCTTGAATTCTTGCAATAAATGATATGAACTACATAAGCTAGAGAAATTTCGTGTGCTATGTTATGTGAAAGGAAAATCTTATCTAACATATGTTCATGCTTGGAGCAGTCTAAAATATGCAAGAAGTCATATTTTTAAGCTTCATTATAGGCTCCTCATGGCTTTGATGTTGATATTTCAATTTAAGAATCAGTGGTAAGTGATTATGGAAGGAAAATTGAGCATAATAGATAGGGGTGTTAAATATCAGGAGGCATATCCAATCAATATTGATCAAAATTAGTTGTTTTCGTTATGGAAAATTAGGTCATACGAAAAGAGATTGTTGGGTCTAGAAGAAATAATGGAAGGAATACAAATCGACCAGAACAAATAAAATATCAGGCAACACAAACGAAGGTAGCACCACTATTTTAGTTTCAAAAAATGATGTTTTATTTACTATTCAAGTAACAGTTACATGCTTTTTTATTTTAGTAGTAGCATTGATTGGGTACTTGATTCTGGGGCATCTCACGATGTAAATCTGTGCAAAAAAATGTTGTGTGTGAAGCCAATGATTATGATAGAGGACATTTTGGAAAAAATCACTTATGTAATATTATTTTACTAGAATATGTCCAAATGAATATGAAGGATGGACAAGACATCTTGCTAAAGCAAGTTAGGAATGTCCTAGAGATGTGTATGATATTTCTCTTTGTGGCATGATTAGATGATGACGTTTGTTCCATAAGCTTTGGTCAAGGTGGATGGAAAATTAGTAAAGGGTCATTGTTCATGTCTAGAGGATTCAAGACAAAAAGTTTTATACATTGAGGGAAGGAACGAAAATACTGGATGTGGATTTTGTTGAAAACGAAAGAAACTGATTGGACTTATGACATAAGAACTTGTGTCGCATGAGTGGAAAAGGAATTAAAATCCTCCTTGATAAAATTATACTTCCAAGTTTTAAATCCTATGAAATTGACCTTTGTGAACATTATATATATGGTAGGGAACAAAGAATTTCATTTATGAGAGATGAGCATGAAAGGAAAACAAATCTATTAGCTAGAATTGATACACTCTAATGTGTTTTGGCTAGCAAATATTAAGTATTTTGGAGGAGCCTCACATATTTTTCATATTCATAAATGATACATAGAAGAAGGTTTAGGCCTACCCCATGAAAAAAAAGGTGAGGTATTTGAGATATTTCAAAAATTTAATGTTGCTTTTTAAAGAAAGAATAACAAAGTACTTGTTTGAGGATAATTAATGATGCAGAATATTGTTCCAACGCATTTAAGGATTATTGTAAAAGGGTCAACATGAAGCATCAGAATATTATCATTGGTACTATAGAAAGGATGAATGACACTATAATAAAAAAATTGAGGAGTGTGTTGTCAAATTTCTGATTGGAAAATATTTTTTGGGTAAAAGAAATAAGATACCTTGTTAACTCATAAATCGATCACCTACTACAACCTTGGATGGTGCTTTTCCTAAAGAAATTGGTTAGTATGAAGGTAAGCTATTCACTCCTAATATTTTTTGGATGTGAAGCATTTATGCATATTCCTGAAGAACATAGAACCAATTTATATGGTAAAGTATTTTTCTAGGATATGTGAATGGCGAGAATGGTTACCACCTATGGGACCCATTTAAACATAAAAAATTTAGAATAAGAGAGATTATATTTAATGAATTAGAGATGTATAGAATATTTATAGGTGATATGGAGGTGAAGAAAATTGTTAACGAGATTACAAAACAACAAGAAAATATCCCATCATTGCAAGAAATTGGGTATCTAATTCAAGAAAACGATGGAAAAAAAGTGGAAAATGATGGGAAACATGAAGAAGAAACCTTACAGAAATCATTACAAGAGATCCAACAAAAAAAAACACCACCACAATTGGTTCATGAGTTTATTAAGCCTCATAAGCCCTCACATAGGTATCCAACCTCAAATTATATTTTGTTAATTAATGAAGGTGAAACTCATTATTTTCTGGAGTTTGTAAGGTGGAGAGTAGAGAAAAGTGGAAGAAATAAATGGAGGAAGAAATGGATCTATCAAGTAATAAGAATCGAGAGGGATCACATCTCTTGAGATGAAAATGTTTTTCCAATTTTTGCAATATAAAAGTGGTTTGGACCTCAAAAGTTTTGATTCCTCTTAGCGCATACTAGATCCATGATTAAAATTGATCCTCTTTTAGAACTCCAATGATATAATTATTGGTGCCCCCAATTGGGGTGAGAGCCAGCTTGATTAGATGTACGAGGCCATGAAGGTTAGTCAGGCCCCTGCCCCCTTCCGTATGCAGCCAGCACTTGGAAAGGTGGCAATGAGCATGCAGGGGTTAATGCATGTGATGGGAGAAGAGTTCAGGCAAGGGGGATCTGGTGGAAGGACATTTTGACCGTGGAGAAGCCGAGCGCGAGAGAGGAAGGCTCTGCAGAAGTGGAGCGAGGTCTTGGTTCTAGCTACTCTGGGGGTACTGTGCTGCCAAGGGATGACGTCCGCGGTAACAGGGAGCACTCTCTTGTATGTTACCCTTATGCTTCCTCTAAATCATATTATTATTTAAGTGAATTGTATGGCCCCTATCCAGCTTCCAGTTACTGGTTGAGAGCTTAACGAGGTGGAGGAAGGTCAAATGCTTGGTTTGGTATGACACCTGGGTGGTCCCATTCCAATTGTGATGTTTGTTTCTATGTCTGTGAAGTTCGACATTTACCTATCGAAAATGGGAGTCTGTCGAGCAGATAAGGAGGAAGGGAGGGTTTTTGAAAATGGGACCACTATGGGGTTGGCTAGGGGGATTAAGGGAGATGGCTGACGAAAAAAACTATACCTTTGACGTCAACTTCCCTAGGCTGGGCTTTTGGGTGTGAGGGAATTTAACCTTAGAGACTAAGGGAGGGTGAGTGTCCTTGGGGGGGTATTTCTTTTGACCAGGTCCATCCCTGTGACAAGGTGTTGTGCCATAGATGCACGTAAAGGGGCATTGTGCAGCATGCTCAGAGGAAGCGAGGCTCGGTCCTAAGAGATACCTGTAACCCTGCCCAAACATATCAATTTCGCATGGCCAATTTATTTGAATTTTGTGGAGACCCAGAATTCTCTAAGGGATGAGATGAGGTAATAAAGAAAAAATCCCTAACACTTGGCCCAGCCTTGTCTGAGGGAAGGATTGGTGGGTCACCATGTATTCATAAGCACACCAGCAAGACTCTCTATTAATGATAGATAGTGGAAGGAGGCACTGACCCGGTTGGAATTTTGTGACTGTGCAGTAGGTGTGTTGCTAGGACAAGACCTCTGTTTGCATCGAGTTCCTGTCCCACTCTACAAGATTGATATAGAGTGGAAAGGCCAGGGAAGAGAGGACTATTCAAATTTCCAAGAAGGCATGGTGTGAGTGAAGGGGGCTCGAAATAGTGCATCCGAGAACAAAGGTCGTGGGAGACAGAGTAAGAGCACTCGGTCTCAGGGTGGTAGGCCCAGTTTGTCCTCCGAGGCGACAGGGAGGAGCTGTGGACACATGACATTTGCAAGCATCATTGAGGAGACTGCTAAGGCATACCATGCCAGTAGCCCGAACCTGATAAAAAATCTAATTACAGAGTGGGAGGAGAAAATTCGCCAAGCGAGGGAACAATTTGGTTGTCGTGCGACATGCCTTCCAAATGTAATCAATGTCATAGGGAAACTGAGCCCACCTGGTATTATATTCAACATCCTGAGCTGCATGTTGCCTTGGGTGGAGGGAAAATCCCATTTGGGCACTTCCCCATTCATTAACTCGTGTTTTCAGTTTACTATCTCTAGTGCTAAAAGCGTTTTTCTCTGCAATGTATATGGGTTTCATTCCTTCGACCTCCCCACAGGTAGCTGATTCTCTTACCCTTCCTTCTTGTTGTAGTTTATGTTATTACTAGAGGTATTAACTGAGTCTTCTATCCATCCATCAGCTTGTCAATGATCTCAGGCATTTGGACATGTCTACAATCATATCAATGACATGGAGAAACCCTGCAACCTCACTTCCCGTGTTCCTCATGGCTTCTCTTCTTGCAACAGAGTCCATGAAATCATATAAGCATGTTGAGGTCTATTCACTGCGAGGCAACAATTTGCAGGTAATATTTATGGTGATACTTTTCCTTCAATTAAATTATCGTATTTTATTCCTATATTAAATTTTCTCAATGTTTTTTTTGGTGCAGGCTCATCCTGCTAGACTAGACAAGGGTTTTGCGGAGCTTTAGCAGTCCTTACCAGAGCTGGGTTATACTGCCAAGGGTTTCCAGGGTCCATTTTTCGGTTCCTTTCTTATTTTGATTTTATTCTATGGGAAACTTAAGGCCACGACCTCTCATTTTATGAATGGTTACAAGATGGGGTAAAGTAGGAAAGGGGTCTATTTCTAGATTGTTAAGTTTTGGTTCAAGCTTTACTTTTGTTTTATTTTATGCCCTTAGCCCCAAAATTGTTATGTTTCCTGGGTCTTTAAGAGTTTATCAACCAGTTCGAGGAATGCTTCAAACTTCTAATTGGTTTACCTTTTTGATGGACTATCTATAAATATTTAACATATGAAGGGTTTACAGAAGTTTATATACTTTATTTTTGGTTATTTCAATTGTTCCTGAATATATATTAATTTTTAATGAAATTATTTTGAACTATCTCAATGTTCTAGCTTGATTACTCCCAAATACATAGGAAATTCGATTCTAGCTCAACAAGAAAAGAAACTATGTCTTTTAAATTAGTTTCTCTTGATAATTAAACTGTGAAATACCCATTAGTTTCAATTGATAATTAAACTGTGAAATACCCCAATACAAGTGAAACGATCTCCTTCAGGCATGTTTGAAATTGGGATTATCTTTACATGATACGATATATGTTGGGTTGTGTTATATTCTTTCCATAACTAGCTGCCCTAGTTAACCGGGGGCTTAGAGGGGGCATGGAGCCCCACCTTTCTTGCGCTAATTACGCAACGGGGGGGTCATAGGGGGTTTGAGTGGAGCAATTAGCCACCCTCTACAAGGTCTGGGACAGCGCCTTGGGGAAAAAAATTTTGGACCTTATATTAGGTGGGCGGACCTACCTTTGGTTTTGTGCATGGTTTTTGCACATGGTTTTGGGCGCAATGGTTTTCTGTCCATGGTATTGGATTCTTCGGCATGTATATATATGTATCCTAACTTTGAAAGGAACATAATGAAAAATCAATCTAGTAATCTCGGTTTTGGGATCCAAGGGAAAACCTTTGTGTATATTTCTTTTATGTGTTATGCTCTCACTATTGTTTATTTTCTGTGTTTTAGAATTCATATGGAGGTAATTTATGTACATGGTTAAAACCTACATTTGTTACCAAAGTTGTTTTGGCTTCAAGGGGGTGCCTTTATTGCTGAGGGGTTTCGCTCGGACCTGTGGTAGACCCTATTCAGTGGGAGGTCTGCGGGATCAATTCTAGTGTTGAAAGAAGATGGCGAGCAGTGGAAAGATAGAGATCAAGAAATTTAATGGTCAAAGTTTTGAGTTATGGAAACTAAAGATGGAGGATCTGTTAGTAGAAAAAGACCAGTGGATCGTGGTATATCCAAGTACTAAACCAACGAGAGTATCTAATGAAGAATGGAAGAAGTTGGATCGGAAGGCAAAGAGCACAATACGATTATGTGTCTCAGATTCAGTATTGTTGAATGTATTAGGGGAAGCTACGACTAAGGCTTTGTGAGAAAAGTTGGGGACTTTGTACCAATCTAAGTCTCTAGTGAATAAATTGTTCCTATGGAAAAAGTTGTATACCCGGAGGATGAAAGATGGAGACACGGTGACAGAGCATCTAAATGCATTTAGTACTGTGGTAAGTTAGTTATTATCTGTTGATATTAAAATTTTAGATGAAGTTAAGTGCATCAGTTTTTTGTGTTCTCTACAAGATTCGTGGGATAGTCTGGTTATTGCAATAGGTAGCAATGCAACTACCTTGCCATTTGATGAAATAGTCTCATCCTTACTGATGGAGGAGATGAGACAGAAAAATATGGAGCCAGAATGGTGATACCTTGTCTGTACGAGGAAGGTCCCAGAATAGAAAAAAAAAAAATTCATCGAGTGGGAGATCTAAATCTATAGGGAGTTCTAAATTTCCAGGAAAACCTGTAAAGGTATGTTGGAAATGTGGAAAGGAAGGGCACTACAAAAGGGACTGTAGATCTAAATCTCCTGACAAAGGAAAGGGATATGATGATTCTCCTTTTGCAGAGGCCAAAACCACCTCAGATGAAGATGGGTATGTGTGCTTGGCTTCTTCAAGTACACATGTAGATCATGAGGCATGGTTGATTGACTCAAGTGCATCCTTTCACTTCACTCCCCATAGAGAGTGGTTCTGGGAGTATGAGAAATACGATGATGGTGATGTCTTCTTGGCAGATGAAAGTAAGGCTAAAATCATTGGTCGTGGAAAAGTTAAGTTGAATTTGCAAGGTGGAAGGATTAGAACACTTCCAGCTATTCTGCATATTCCTACATTGGCCAAAAATATGATTTTTGTAAGGAAGCTAGATGATGCAAGTGTAAAAGCAGTGTTTGAGAAGGATACCTAGAAGATGGTTCGGGGAGCATTGGTATTGATGTTGGGAGTTCGGATTGGACCTCTATACAAGATGGAAGGTAGCACTATTGTTGATGGGTGCAACATCTCTGTGGTTCCTGAAAATGGAGTAGAAAATATAGCGGTCTCTGGAGAAAAGACCATGCTATGGCATCAAAGGCTTGGACATATTGGAAATAAGGGCCTTCGAATACTTCATTGTAAAGGTATGGTAGAAGGTGTCACTAATAGCTCTCTGGATTTTGATTTTTGTGAAAATTTTGTATATGGGAAGCAAAATCGGGTGAGTTTCCCCTCTAGTGGTAAGAGAGCGAAATAGATATTAGAGCTTATGCACAGTGATGTGTTTAGACCTGTAAAGGTTCCATCAATGGGTAAGTCTGTGTACTATGTATCATTTATAGATGACTTCTCAAGGAATACATCAATATATTTCCTTAAGAAGAAACGAAGTATTTGATAGGTTTAAAGAATTTAAGGCTCTGGTGGAAAACCAGATAGAAAAGAAGATAAAGGTGCTGAGGAGAAATAATGGTGGAGATTTTTGCAAGAAGGTATTTGAAGAATTCTGTAAGAAGTGTGGTATAGCACTGTAGAAGACTAATCCATACACACCTGAGAAAAATGGAGTTGCAAAAAGAATGAAAAATACGTTGATGGAAAGGGCAAGAAGCATGCTCAGTGGTGTTGGGTTAGGACATGAAATATGGGCAGAGGCAGTGGAGATTGCATGTTACCTGGTCAAGAGATTGTTAGGATATTCCGACACATAGGAAACAATTAAGTATAACTTAGTCTAGTGTAGAGTTAGGTAAAGTGTGTTTCTTTACTATGTACATTTGTAACTTACAATTTGATGGTCGCAATATGTTCCACACATGAAGTGATCCAACGGTTCATTCTCTCCTCAGTATTACCGACACTTGATTCGTGGCTTAACACCCGATTGGTCCATGATCTCTATTTAAAGAGTATGGAGGGTCATTTGTAGTGTGATCATTCATGAGAGAAGCTTACGTAAATTTTCTTTCTTTTATTAATAAAATGCTAGAAGTGGTCGCGTTGGCTCAGGTCGTGGACTATTTCTCTGTTTGAGGGTTTTAACCATGACAAGAATACTGGTGTATTGATCTATGATCTACTTGTGAGCAGTTTCCTTTGGTGTTCTATCTGAGGAACTTACCTTGTAAATTCCTACATGGTATCAGAGCTATTTGAGGGTCACATCTATTAGTGATCCAAATCCGAAGCCGGTACAAGTGCATGTGGCTATTGTTGCCTAGATCTACTATTTTTGACTTATTTCGGGCTGAGATGACTGCTCTATTGTGTTAGGAGCATCTATTCCAATGCAGAACCCCTTTTGTTTCATGCGAAAAGGTTTCTGGTAGCCCTAGCTACGTCATTTTTAAGATCTGGAGGTAAAAAGAGCTTTTTCAAGTAAGCACACACCCCAAAGCTTTAGTGGCTAAAAAAAAAAACCTTCCTCCTTTCCAAAAAGTAACCTTTTAAATTAGCTCACTTGGTCCAAAGGTACTTTACGAGAATAGAGGTCTTGAGTTCAAGAGTTTCTTTTTGTTGAGTTATTTTTTCAAAAATCACATGTAACTTATGTTTTAAAGTTACTTTATGTAAACGTGTTCTCACAAATTATAAAAAGTGAGTCACTTATAATTCTAAAGTCTCTTTATCTTTTATTTAAATTACAATTTAGTGAGTAGCTCATAAAAGTACCATTGTAAAAATGACTTTCAGTTATTTATAAAAGCGGGTCACATAAAATCTTTTTTAAAGTGAGATAATTAGTTTAATTTTGGAAGGGGGGGGGGGGGGGGATTTTTTTTAAATATAGCATTATCATTCACTTTTGCACATTCATGCACTTCGTCGGCATCTTCAACAACTTTTCTTAAAAAAACCATAACTTCTTCATCTGAAAGCCGTTTTCAGAGCCCTTTTTTTTAATCGGCCTAATTTTTCTAGCTGTTTCCATTGGAACACTTAGTTTCAGCATCTAGAACTTCAATTTATGTTAAAATGGAATGTCCATGCCAAGTTATTCTTGATAGCACCAACTACTTCCAATGGTGGTCCCACATTGTGGATTTACTTAGAAGTAAAGGTCTTTACCGAATAGCCTTAGGCAAAAAAATAAACCTAAAGATGAAGATAAGGCAGCCAAATGGCAAAATAGGCAAGATCAAGCACATGGGTTGATAGAGATGTCTATTTATCTAGACCTTAGATTCCATATCGCAGAACTTGATACCCCTAATGAAGCAATGAAACAACTCACTAAAGTTTTTGGAATTAAAAATGAAATTAGAGCCCATCAACTTGAAAATGAGTTTCTTACATTGGACCCCATTAATGTTTCTTCCATTGAAGATTTTTTGTCCAAGTTCAAGACCCTTAGACTTCTCTTAGAAGGTGTTAAGGTTAAGAAAGAAGATGGTAGCCTTATCTATTCCATTCTTACTAAGTTGGGACTAGCCTACTCTGTGTTCGTTTCCATCTTCCATTCTACTAGAGAAGCCTTTATTTCTCAAGGAAAAGACTACAAGTCCCCCTCTTTTGATGCCTTTTGTGGTTCTTTAATAAGAGAACAAGAAAATCTCTTACATCTTGGTCTTCTTAATCTTGGAAACTATTCTAAGAAAGCCTTATCTGCCCAGCAACAACCATATTCAAAGAATGCTATGAAGTAATACTCTAAAAGAAATGGTCCTAAACCAAACAAGGGTCCTAAGCAATTTCAGTCTCAAAATGAAAAATCAATTCAACAAAATGATAAGGCAAATAAAAACAAAAGGAAGAATAATGATAGACATTGCAACTTTTGTAATCGAGATGGCCACTTAGAATCTAAATACTTTAAGAAGATGGAAGCCTTGGAAGCAACAATGAAGAAGCATAACATCCATTTGGAGCATTCTTCAATTTCAACTTCATCTTCAGGAATTGCACTTTCTGCATGTGGTTGTTAAGCATTTCGGTCTAGTTATGCACTAAATGTATCCTGTTCTTCTCATTCTCATGAGTGGCTCATTGATTCTGGAGCTTCTTATCACATGGCCAAACACAAAGCCATGTTTTCTTCTTTAAACGATGGTAACACCAAAAATATATATGTTGGTGATGATATATCTCTTAGTGTTGTAGGGACTAGAACTATTCATCTAAACAATGGTCAATTTAATGATGTATTATATGTTCCAATCTTATCTTGCAACCTTCTATCTATATATCAGATAACTCATTCAGGTGAAGGTAAAATCGTTGAATTTTCACCTCATGAGGTTGTAATTAAGGACCTAAGAGATCCTAGACTGATTTTAGCTACTGGCATTGCTGATGATTCTACAAGGTTGTATGAGTTTAACAAATTTGGGTCATCAACTCTTCCCTCGGTATTTGTTGCTCATAATGATGAAGTGAGCAAACTTTGGCATGAGCGATTTGGTCACTTAAACTATCACTCCCTTCAAAGTCTATGTAAAGAAAATATGGTGATAGGTCTTGCTATGGTATCTTGCACATATGGTGTTTGTTCTGGATGTGTACTCGGAAAACATCATTGGGATAGTTTTGAAAAATGTGCCTCTTGTCACGTCTCAACCCCTTTACAGCTTGTGCATAGTGATGTATGTGGTCCACCTCCAGTTGCTTCATTCTCTGGCTACAAGTATTTCTTAAATTTCATTGATAATTTCTCCAGACGCACTTGGGTATGCTTCTTAAAACTCAAGAGTGAAGTATTTAACATGTTCTTGGCCTTTAAGGCCTTTGTTGAGAAATAATCTGGACATCAAATTCTTAAGCTAAGATGTGATAATGGCAAAGAATATGTTAACAAAAAATTCATCAACTATTGCATTGAGATGGAATTCAAATGCAACATATTGTTCCATATACTCCACAACAAAATGGTGTAGTTGAAAGGAAGAATCACACCTTAAAGGATATAGCTAATTATATGCTTCAATCTAAAGGACTTAGCTTAACTTTTGGGCAGAAGCAATTAACTATGAAAATTACATAGTAAATTCCACTCCTATTAAGGTTTTAAAGAATATCACTCTAAAAGAAGCATGGAGCTCAATTAAGCCAGATGTAAGTCACTTTCGTGGTTTTGGAAGTGAAGCATGGGCCCATATTCCAAATGAGAAACATAAAGATTTAGAACCTAAGAGTGAAAAATGTATTTCTGTTGGATATTCTGAAGATGTCAAAGGATATAGAATTATTCCACTTAAGTCTAAAAATGTTATCATTCAAAGAGATGTAGAGTTTTCTGAAAATATATCAGCCTATGAGCCTAGTTCGGCGAATGTGCCACCTCTCTATATCCCTTCTACTTCTGAATATATTTCTTCTTCAGATGATGACAATGAGGATGAAAATCCTCCCCCACCTTCTTAGGATCCTCCTTTGGCTCCTCAGCTTCCTAAATCGGTTCGTGCTACTTGGGATGCAGTAGGTGCTCTTATAGGTGATCCTACAAATCAACGACGTACACGTTCTTAGTTTGATAGAGCCTCTTCTTTATTAGCTCAAGCTTCAGCGAATTATGATCCTGACACCTTTGTAGAAGCTTCAGGCCATTCAGATTGGGACGTAGCTATGAATGAATAATATCATTCATTATTGGCAAATGATACATGGGATCTTGTTCCTCTTCCAAAGGGGCGAAAACTTGTTAGATGCAAATGGGTTTACAGAACCAAGTTTGGACCAGATGGAAAAATTGATAAACATAAAGCTCGTCTTGATGCTAAGGGTTTTTCACATGTTGAAGGCATTGACTATATTGAAACCTTCTCCCCTGTTGCCAAAATGAACTCTATCCACCTTGTTCTTTCCCTTACTACTTCTTTCAAATGGGAAGTCCATCAGATGGATGTTAAATCTGCCTTCTTGCATGGGGACTTGCATGAAGAAATCTATATGGAAGAACCTCCTGGTTTTATAAAAATAGAATCTAGCCTTGTATGTTGGCTTAAGAAATCCCTTTATGGTCTCAAGCAAGCCCCTCGAACTTGGTATACCAAAATGGATAGCTTTCTTTTAGATACTGGCTTTTCTAGGTGTCATTCTGACAATACTGTCTACACCAAGAAAGTGGGTAAGTCTCTTATAATTATTTTTCTTTATGTTGATCATCTTATCCTTACTAGTAGTGATCCCAACCTTACAAACCATGTGAAGTCCAGCCTTAAAAGGAAGTTTGAAATGTCAGACTTAGGACACTTGCATTATTTTCTTGGTCTTCAAGTCTTGCAATCCAGGGAAGGTATTTCCCTTTCCCAGTCCAAGTATGACTGTGATCTTCTACGCCACTTTCACATGGAAGAATGTAAGCCAACCCCTTCTCCCTTTCAGTCTGGAATCAAACTTTCAATCACTTATACTTCCCTTGAAGTTGATGATACCTTATACTGTCAACTTGTAGGAAAACCTTTCTATCTAACCCGTACTCATCCTGACCTTTCATTTTTTGTTGGTCGTATTGCTCATTTTATTCAAAACCCACATGAAAGTTATTGGAAAGTAGGTAAAAGAATACTTTGTTATGTTAGAGATACAGTTCAGTTTGGGATTCATTACAATGCAGAAGAATCTCCTCTATTGGTTAGTTTCACTAATTTCAATTGGGTTGTTGAACCTGATGATTGAAAGTCTACTACCGGTTATGTCTTCACTATTGGTTTTGGACCTATTACATGGGCTTTCAAGAAACAAAGTTTCATTTCTCTTTCTTCAATAGAAGCAGAGTATCATTGCACCGTAGAAGCTAGTAAGGAAGCCCTATGGCTTCGTCAGATTCTGTCAGAGTTTGGCTTCCAGCAGCAACATCCAACTACACTTTGGTGTGATAATCAAAGTGCCATCCAACTATGTAAAGATCCAATCCAACATCAATGCAACAAACACATTGAACTACACATGCACTTCATCAGAAAGCTTGTTCATGACCATGTTCTTGGAGTGCAATATTGTTCAACAAATGATCAAGTTGCAAACATCTTTACAAAGGCTCTCACAGAGGCGAAGTTTATAAAACTTTGATTTGTGGTTGGAGTTCAGGAAGTTGTCACTAAGGGTGGATAGGCTCTAATGCCTCCTTCCTTCTCCTATTGTGTCATATTTGTACATCCTTCAATCATATCCCAAGTTGTTCTTCAGGGGGGATGTTAGGATATTCCGACACATAGGAAATAGTTAAGTATAACTTGGTCTAGTGTAGAGTTAGGTAAAGTGTGTTTATTTACTATGTACATTTGTAACTTACAATCTGATGATCCCAATATTTTCTAGACATGAAGTGATCTAATGGTTCATTCTCTCCTCAGTATTATCGACACTTGATCTGTGGCTTAACACTCGATTGGTCCAAGATCTCTATTTAAAGAGCATGGAGGGTCATTTGTAATGTGACTGTTCATGAGAGAAGCTTATGTAAATTTTCTTTCTTTTTTTAATAAATTTCCTGAAGCGGCCATGTTGGCTCAGGTCGTGGATTGTTTCCCTCTTTGTGGGTTTTAACCATGTCAAGAATACTATTGTATTGATCTGTGATCTATTTGTGAGCGGCGTCCTTTGGTGTTCTATTTGAGGAACTTACCCTATAAAGTTCTACACAGATCACCTTCATCAGCATTGGAGGACAAGACTCCACAAGAGTTATGGAATGGTAAGAAACCCTCTCTTTCACATCTGAGGGTATTTGGATGTGATGCATATGTACATGTTCCAAAGGAGAAAATAACAAAGTTGGGTAGTAAATATGAAAAGTGCATCTTTATTGGATATAAGAATGGTTTAAAGGGTTATAAGCTTTGGAACCCAGTAACAAGGAGGGTTTTGTACAACTGAGATGTGGTGTTCAGAGAGGTGAAATGTGTTTATTAAACATGAAGTCCAACCTAAGGAACCTGAGAAGATAGAGTTTGAGCTAAAGGAGGAAGAATCAGACTCTACAACAGAAGAGGAATTAGAAGATGAACATCCACAAACTCAGGTTGTGAGAAGATTAGTTCGAGAAAGAAGGAAGCCATAAAGGTATAGTCCATTTGTTTTCTATTCAAATCTTTCTTTATCTATTACCGATGATGATCCCAGAACTATGAAGGAAGCAGTAGATTCAGAGAATGGAAAACTCTGGAAAGAGGCCATGGTTGATGAATTGACATCTTTGCACAAAACTGATGCTTGGGATTTGGTGGAGTTGCCAGCTAGAAGGAGACCCATTGGCAACAAATGGGTGTTCAAGAAGAAGAAAAATGCAACACGAAAGGTGGAGAAATACAAAGCTCGGTTGATAGAAAAAGGTTATTACACGGGAATTGATTTTGGTGATATTTTTTCTCCTCTTGCCAAGGTAGCTTCTATTAGATTACTTTTATATGTTACTGTTGCTTTTGATTTTGAGGTAGAACAAATGGATGTGAAGACAACATTTATTCATGGGGATCTAGAAGAAGAGATATACATGAAGTAACCCAAAGGCTTTGTGGTGAAGGGTAAGAAAGAACTGGTATGCAAGTTAAAAAAGTCTTTGTATGGGTTAAAATAGTCACAAAGGATGTGGTATCAGAAATTTGATACATTTATACGGGGACTTGGCTTCAACAGAAGCAAAGCATATCACTCTGTGTATTCTAAATTAATTGGTGACCATGTTATTTATCTAGTCTTGTATGTGGATGATATGTTGCTGGTTGGAAATGACATGAAGACCCAATTATCTTGGTGTTGCAAACTATATTTTGGACATGGAAATTTAAAGAGATCAGGCAAAGAGGAAGCTCTGGTTAAACCAAAGGAAGTATGTTGAGATAATTCTGCAGAGGTTTAATATGCAGGATAGTAAATCGGTGAAGGTTCCTATTCCTATAGGTGTAAAGTTATCTATTGAACAGTGCCCCAAGACACAAGAAGAGGAAGAGGACATGTCCCGTGTTCCATATGCAAGTGCAGTCAGTAGCCTTATTTATGCGATGGTCTATACTAGACCAGAGATTGCACATGTAGTGGGAGTATTGAGCAGGTTTATGTCAAAACCAGGGAAGGAGCATTGGACAACAGTGAAGTGGGTCTTCAAATATTTGCTTGGCATTAGTGATTATGATGTGTGCTACCAAGGAAGACGAGATTGGATAGAGTTTTGGATATTTGTGGCTTTGTTGATGGATATTGGGCTAAAGATATGGGTCAGAGAAGATCTACAAGTGGGTATGTGTTTAACCTATTCGGAGGTGCAACCAGGTGGATGAGTAAGAAACAATCTGTAGTGGCATTATCAACTACAGAGGCATAATACATGGTAGCCACTCATGTAAGCAAGGAAGCAGTCTGGTTGCGGAGATTGTGTTCAAGTATGGGGTTAGTATAGGGAGCTATAAAAATAGACTGTGATAGCTAAAGTGCAATTTTCTTGGCAAAGAACCCTGCTTACCATTCAAAGACAAAGCACATTGATGCTCAATTTCACTTTATGAGGGATATGATAGAAGACAGAAAGGTGTTGTTCGTAAAGGTGGACACTTTGAAGAATACTTCATATGCATTGACAAAATTTGTGAGCTCTAAGAAATCCTCTTGGTGTAGAGAAACAATGGGCATTGCAGTGCTAGATAAATGACTAAGCTCTCATGTGGCCCCCTGTTGAAAGAAAACAACAAGTGGGAGAATGTTAGGTTATGTTATATTCTTTCCACAACTAATTGCCCTAGTTAACCGAGGGTTAGAGGGGTGGCGAAGCACCCCTTTTGTTGTGCCAATTGTGCAGCGGGGGGCTTACAGGGGGTTTGAGGGGAGCGGTTATCCCCCCTCTACGGGGTTTGGGGCAGTGCCCCGAGGAATTTTTTTTTTGGACCCTATATTAGGTGGGCGAACCTACCTATGGTTTGGTGCATGGTTTTCGCACATGGTTTTGGGTGCAATGGTTTTCGGTCCATGGTATTGGATGATTCTGCATTTATATATGTATTGTAACATTGAAAGGAAAATAATCAAAAATCAATCTGGTAGTCCCAATTTTGGGATCGAGGGGAACATTGAAAGGAAAATAATGAAAAATCAATCTAGTAGTCCTAGTTTTGGGATCCAAGGAAAATATCTATGTATATTTGTTTTATGTGTTATGCTCTCACTATTGTTTATTTTCTGTGTTTTCGAATTTGTATGTAGGGAATTTCTGCACGGGGTTAAAACCTACATTATAAGTTTTCTTGACACTTTTTATCAATTCTCGGTAATTGAAAGAACTCATAATGCATGTAACAATTCATAATGTATACAATATTTTTGGGTTAAAACCTACATTATAAGTTTTCTTGACACTTTTTATCAATTCTCGGTAATTGAAAGAACTCATAATGCACGTAACAATTCATAATGTATACAATATTTTTCTCACTGTATATAAAAATTCACTGTGGATATCACCTTCATAGTAGATATACACACACAAAGTTTAAATAAAAGATTAGGTAAAATCAATCCAACCACTAGCCTTCTTATTCAGTATCACATTTGTAATTCCATCAGATTGTTAGAATTACTTATTTTTTCTTTTTATGAACATGTAATCGCTAGAATGAACAATGCTCCTCCGAACCATGAGGCCAGTCATCTCACTACACCTCTCCCTCTAGCTAACTATCCACAAGAAGTTTCAGAATCAATCCTTTATAGTTTCCACAGAGCTATCTAGTCACTACCATACTTAGGAAAAGATCCACAATCTGAGCCACAACTCCAAAATAGACTCCATTGGGCAACCAATTATTGAGTCATTTCCACTTCTGTAGCTTTTCTTCCCCCTCGCCTCAGGTTCATCATACCCTTTTGGTCCTTTCATTTTGGGGTTTTGTTTCTGGAAGGGATATAACTACTCATAATTATGGTATGCTTACTCTAGCATTACTCTTCAAACATAGTTAACAAAAGAAATAACCATGATATATTATAAATAAAATCAACACATGTTTTCTTTTTACGAATTTTAATCTTGTCTTTAGCTATGGTAAAAAAGGAATTTTATCTTGAGAAATGATAAATACATAACTTTTTCAAAACAAAATGGAAGGGTTTTAAATTTGTTTATAATTTTTCAAAATACAGAATATTTTGATAGAAATAGCAATAAAATATATGATATATTATTTAATTGACCCTTTTGGTCCTTTGGTTTCATGGTTTTGTTTCCGAAAGGAATATAACTACTCATAATGGTGGCATGCTTACTCTAGAATTACTCTTCCAACATAGTTAAGAAAAGAAATAACCATGTTATATTATAAATAAAATCAACACATCTTTTCCTTTTACCAATTTTAATCTTGTCTTTAGCCATGTTAAAAAAGTAATTTTATCTTGAGGAAAGGTAAATACATAACTTTTTCAAAACAAAATGGAAGCGTTTTATTTTTTTTTATATTTTTCAAAATACATAATATTTTGATAGAAATAACAATAAAATATATGATATATTATTTAATTGATATCGATGATTTTAGGAAAAACAAAATGATTAAAATTATATTAATAAATATATTATATTATTCAATAATTGCTAATTCAAAAATACAATGTATTAATTCAAAAATACAATGTATTATTTTCATAAAAAAAATTGAGAAATTTTATAATTAAAATTAATTATTTAATTTTATATTATTTTAAAATTATATATATATATATATATATAAAAGAAAGAAATTAATACATAATATAAAATTAATAATTGGGAAAAAAATAATTAACTTTTTTTATAACTATATATATCAAGAAAAAAATTAATATCCTTATTATATTAATTGGGTTTATTCTAAATAATGCCGAAAAATAATTATTATTCTAGTCATTTAAATTTAATTCTCACAAAGAACATGTTGAGGTAATAACTAATGCATTGTCATAATAACTTGGATCCTTACTTAACTTTGAATTTCCCCAAACATCTAATCCCCTTCTCCCACACACATATCTCATAATTAATAATGTATTCATAATTATTTCTTTAAAAAAAATTAAAAATATATAAATAAAGATAGTAATAGACTATAATATATAAAATATAAGAAACCAAATTACAATAATAAGATTCTATTACAATCACATTGATATAATTAATTATATTTAATTCAAAATAAAACTAATTTCTCATTTAAAAGAAACAAATTATAACAATATAGTCCATTGTAATTTCACATCTTAAAAAACAAATAAAACTACTCTAAACATTAGTTAATTAATTAATTAAAAAATAAAAAAACGCAAAATAAAACATTCATATAAACGCCATTAAAGTTTGAAAACATCATATAAGCACATTTACAAAGTTATAAACTATGCATAACCGTAAATGAAATGGGTTGCATTTCAAAAGATTTAATTTAAAAATTTAAGAATTCATATGATAGGACAGGGTTGGAGTCAAACTAATGAAGAGTGTGGGGTCAAACTATTCAAAAGATTTAATTTAAAATTTTAAGAATTCATATGATAGGACAGGGTTGGGTCAAAGTAATGAAGAGTCGGTTAAGCGTGCAGGAGAAATTATAGATATATCATAGTTATTAAATTTGAATTTTATATAATAAAAATTTGAATTAGAAATTTTTAGTTAGGAAAAAATTCGATAGTATACATTTTAAAGACTTAAATATATATATTTAATTTTTTCTAACCATGAAATATTATAATTATTTTCTTTCTAATTTATTTTAAATTTTGAATATTTTCTATAGTATACATATTAAAGACTTGAATATATATACTTTATTTTTTTAATAATGAAACATTATAATCATTTCCTTTCTAATTTATTTTAAATTTTAAATACTTTTTAATAACTCTATAATATAACAATTTTAGAGATGTAATTCACCTTTAAGGAAAAACACACCTACTCTTTTCTAGAGAACTTAATTTAAAATCTAAAGAATTGAACAACTCTCTACCTATTATTTAATAAAAATATATATATTTAAAAAATCACCATTCTAAACTTATTTATGTAGCATTTGTCAAAATAGAAATATATTTAAAAAATTAGTAATAATCTACTTTCAACCATTTTTTATTTTTCTTGCTTTCTTGACTTTCCTACCTTCCAAAGCAAGAGCGAATTTGAAAAATATAAATTTTCCAATTTCACAATTGTTTTTATTTTCCTTCCGTAACTTTTCTAAATACACACCCTTATCATTATGTATATGTGTTAAGACTTTAACATTATATGCCCACAAATCTAGATCAAAATTATCATTATCTATATGTGTTAAGACTTTGGCATTATCAGTTTCATCCTCTAATCCTAAAGTAGAAGCAAACGGCCATCAACAAGACTCATTGGGTTGGCAAGAGAACGGACTTCAAGCCTAATTGCCTAGCACACTTCCACCAACAATGTAAACTTGTACCCAGCAACATAACCAGTGACAAGATAAGCAACTTAACCAACGAAATGGTCAAATTTTGATAGTAAGTGAGAAAAGTCAATGGATATACCAAATCTGAAAAAATGGTGATATTCTCATCCAAATCGTGAAAATCCTTTTTGTTTAATTTATAAAACATTTTCTCTATCACAACTGAGGCATAACTTCAATTAAATCCATCACTGTAACCAATGTCCAACATTAAATTTATGATTCAATTTTATAAGAAAAAAACAAAACAAAACAAAACAAAACAAAACAAGAACGCAACATGATAAAATACTTAAATCTAAATTTTGTGACAAAACCTAAAAACACACCATAAAAAAATCAAAGATTATACGCCACCCAAGAAAAATTAATGATCCTTAACTTATCCACTTCGCATTTCAAGTTCGTGACAAAACCTAAAAACACAACATAAAAAAAATCAAAGATTATACGCCACCCAAGAAAAATTAATGATCCTCAACTTATCCACTTCGCATTAAGTTCAAAGAAATCTAGAGCTAAAACAACACACTGCATTGGCATGTTGGAGAAACGTTGGCAGGGGAAGAAAAGAAACACAAGAAACACACCAACAAACGAATCGAATTGCATCGACCTATTTGCTGTTCGAATAGAATTGGCGAATTTTCGAATTGCATCGAACTATTCGATGTTCAAATCGAATTGGCGAATTTTCGAAAGAAAAAATTGTGCCAGGCGAATTTTGTTGGTAGCTATAAGATAGACTAAATAAGAAACAGATTATTCTCATCGAAGAGAACGGATGGGAGTGAATCTAAATGAAAATAATAATTTAAAATGCAGGATGCAGAAAGGATAAATTTAAAATAAACATGGTTAAACGATGTTAATGAAAACTAAAGTTAAAGCTAAAGAGGCCAGCCAATCTGTATCGAGACTGGTAGATTGAAGTAGGGTTTGAAAAGCGGCAACAGTAGCTAGAACAGAGCAGAAACCACGTCCCAGCTGAAGGTGAAAGAGCATTGTGTGACATGTCAGTGGAGGAGAAAGAGCAAAAGGAGGGATTAGTAATCTAATATATGGTATGCCAATGAAGTCTAACGGCGGTTGGCAGTGTGCAGATTCGAAGTCGTCTCTCTTAGGTCATGAATTTGACTCCAAACAGTTCCGAGAAAGGTTTGTCGGGTCGCCTAATGGGCCACTCTAGAACCTCTGAAAGAATCTTAGAGACATGAAACCTAATACTAAGAAGAAGATTCAGCTTGACATGAACGATGCTGAGATTGAGATTGATCACCGAACTGGAAGGCGAAAAGTGATATGCAATTCATGTTAATATGCCATGTAATGCTTGCAGGTCGAGTAAACACTGCTCAGAACCCACCATTCGAAGTTGGGGCCGAGGATCCTAGATCAGGTATCCTCAAGCTTGCCAGCAATGGTTCCCAACTTCGAACAAGCATCAAGAAGAAGCCTGAATCTAAGGAAATTCATGGAGATGGTAGTCTTCATCATGATGAGGCTAGCAAGGCCGGGTACAATTGCACGACCGTAAATAAGGTTCTTCAGGTAAAGCAAAACAGAGTCGATTATAGCACAACAAAGGAAACAAAGGAATGAACCAGATGGATTAACTGATTAACTGAGAGAGCCAAAGCCATCAATGTAGACCTGGAATTGTACATTAAAGAAGAGTGTGAACATTATCAACAAGAAATAGAAGAGATCTCAATTGGCAATTGCGATCTTCATCATTGTAAAGAAATTTCAATATAACAAGAAAGAAAGAAAGAAACTGGGTAATAAAGAAATTGCTTCTCATACCAGAAATCAGATGAAGTAAGCATATCATGTACCTGAAATAAAAAACCCTGAAATAACTCCAGGGGAGAACCGAATCCAGCTACCCTTCCTTTGAAGTTGTTTTTGAAATCTGGTTAAAATTAATCACAGGAAGAGAGCCAGAGCCATCTCTGCATACGTGGAGTTCGACATTATAGCAAGGCTCAGACATTATCAACAAGAAGAAATAGAAGAGATCTCAAGTGGCAGTTGCTATCCCCATCACTCGAAAATAATTCAATAAAAAAGAAATTAGGTAATAAAGAAATTGCTTCTCGTACCAGAGATCAGATGAAATAATAATATCATGTACCTAGAGTCAGAAATCCTCAAATAACTCTAAAGGATGAACCAAATCCATCTACTCTTCCCCTGAAGTTGTTTTCTGAAAGGACGATACAAATCCAATTGCCTCCTCTTTCTCTATCGCATAACCCGATGACTCAAACACAGACAAACACACAACCGCCAAGCCACCAAACACACAGATTGAGACTCGAACACCAAACCACACACGGACTCAGAGAGCCAACCCATACGAGGCAATGAAATTGTGTGAGATTTGAGGTATATATACACTCCCTTTCAAAGGATAATTGAACCACCATTAACAACGGTTCACATTATCCATATCTTCGATGTTAGATGAGTTCATTTCCAAATCCCAAAAAGCACACTCTGCTTTTGATTCATCTTTTTTGTTGGAATTTAATTCCAACTGCAACAATGAACAGCTGGACAAGAATCTGATCTGCAGTAAATACTCCAGGCTGATCGGTGCATCAAAGTCAAGCCCGATATTTTTGCACATTAATATGCATTAAAGTTTCAGTTGAATTCCCCTGCAGACAGCCGACTTGTTTTTTGATAGAAGCATCACCGCCTTGGTGCAATAAATTCGGAGATAAACATTAGAAGATATTTTGTAATATTTTATTGTTTTAATCAGATATGTTTTAGCATATAAATATCACACAGCAGTTCTGTTTTAATGTTAGCTGAGGAATGATACAAGGTTAGCAGCAGCTGAAGAATCACACAGAGCAGAGGAGAGCACGCAGCAGCGTGAAGAAGAAGAATAATTTCAGAACAGTGAAACGCACAGCAGTGCACAGCAGAGTAGACGCAACAGCGTAGCAGAGATCAGCAAGGGAAAAATGCACAGCAATGCAGATACCTTGAATGTAATTTTGTTTTATGGTTGTTTGCTGTGAGAGAAGGACAAACATTGTAACAGTTAGTTTTATTTTTAATAAATACAAGTTATTTTCCTGTTGCTGTTACACCAAAAGTGGTTGACGTCAAATCACCGTTGCTGTTACACCGTAACTCAAAAAATACTTGACGTCAAAAATTTACGTTGCTGCAACACCACGAACAACGTTGCTGCAACACAAGTTACAGCAACTGAAAAAAACTGCGTTGCTGCAACACCAGTTACAGCAAAGCGATTTTCTGTTTTTCTATGCAAAAACAGAGTGCAAAAACAGAGCAATTTTTTGTCTGTCTGTTATGGAATTTATCAGAAAATTCCAACATGGTATTGGAGCTCGTCTAGGCACTCAGTGAGTCAAAAACAGAACTTGTTTTTCACTGTAGGAGCTGTAAGAAGTTTGTTGAGCAGATTTTTCCAGCAGAGAAAGTTTTTGCTTGTTTTTATTCTACAGACAGTATCTCTTCTTTACCAAGACAGGTTAAGATGGCAGATGCTGGAACAGGTTTGACAAATCCCCAACTGCCACAATTCAATGGGAAAAATTACAGTTATTGGTCCATAACAATGAAAACATTGTTTGCTTCTCAAGGAATATGGGAGCTGGTTGAAACTGGCTATGCTGAACCTGCAGATGCAACAGCGTTGGCTGCTTTGACAGCAGCAGAAAGAGACCAGTTGAAGGGTGACAGAAAGAAGGATGCCAAAGCCCTCTTTTTCCTCTTCCAATCAGTACATGAAAGTGTTTTTCCGCGGATTGCAGCAGCAACAAAATCTAAGGAGGCATGGGATATTCTCCAAATTGCCTATCAAGGCATGGAGAAGGTGAAGACTGCAAAGTTGCAGATGTTGAGGAGAGACTTTGAAAATCTCAGCATGAAGGAATCTGAAACAATAGATTCATTCTTCACTTAGGTTATTAGCTTGATAACCCAGATAAGATCTCATGGTGAGATTCTTGAAGATAGAAGGATTGTAGAGAAAATCTTGAGATGTTTACCCTCAAGGTTTGAATCTATTGTGGTGGCAATAGAAGAAACAAAAGATCTCTCACAGTTCACGATAGATGATCTGAGTGCTTCTCTGTTGTCTCATGAACACAGACTGAGTAGAGGAACAGATTCCTCATTTGAGCAAGCATTCAAGACTCAGATGTCTTTTGGCCAAAGAAGAGGTCGAGGCAGAGCAAATAACAGAGGTCGTGGAAGAAGCCAAAACAGAGGCAGAAATTATCCTGCTAGCACAAGAGGAAGGAGCTGCAATCAGAACCAAGCTGAAGGTTCGAGCAAACAGCAAGCTCATGGACAAAGGTATGACAAATCCCAAGTCCAATGTCATTATTGTAAAAAATTTGGGCACTATGCAAATGAATGCAAGAAAAAACAAAATGACATGAATAATAGGCAGAATGCTAATTTTGCAAATGAAGAAGATAAGAACCCAAAGAATGTGCTGTTAACATGTAACATAGCACAAGACAAGCAAGAAGATTTTTGGTTCTTAGACTCAGGTTGTAGTAATCACATGACTGGAAATATTGCAATGTTTGCCAATCTGGATGAAAATGTGAAATCTGAAGTAACAACAGGGACTGATGATAAGATAACTGTCAAGGGTAAGGGAAGAGTCAGTATTCGAGCAAAAAATGGAGAACAAATGATTGTGCCAGAGGTATACTATGTACCTGGTCTGAAATGTAATCTTTTGAGCATTGGACAGCTCATGGACAAATGTTACAACGTGTTCTTCAAAGATGATACATGTACAATCAGAGACATACCTCCAAGTAAGAAAATCATTGCACAGGTGCAGATGACCAGCAATAGAATGTTTCCTCTCAAACTCAGGGCAGATTTGAAGGAAGGAAGAACTATTGCGGCCGTAACACAAGAAGTCTTTCAAGAACAGGTGAAAGATGTGAATTGGTTGTGGCATTTGAGATTTGGACATCTCAATTTCGGAGGCCTGAATCTGTTGCACAGAAAGAGAATGGTAAATGGATTGTCGTTGATTGAGAAACCGGACAGCCTTTGTGAAGGCTGCATCTTGGGCAAGCAACACAAAGAAAGCTTTCCAGCAGGAAAGAGTATAAGGGCAAAAGCACCTTTGGAAATTGTTCACTCTGATGTGTGTGGACCGATGCAAATACCATCATTTGCTGGAAATAAATATGTTTTAACCTTCATTGATGATTACACCAGAAAGACATGGGTGTATATGCTGAAACAGAAGAGTGAAGTGTTTGAGAAATTCCGCCACTTCAAAACTCTTGTTGAAAAGCAGAGTGGGCATTATATCAAAGTGCTCAGAACAGATAGAGGAGGAGAGTACATCTCCCAAGACTTTCTGCGTTTTTGCAGAGATAATGGCATACAAAAGCAGTTTACCGCAAGGTATACACCTCAGCGAAACGGTGTTGCTGAAAGAAAGAATAGGACCATTCTTGACATGGTCAGAAGTATGCTGAAGGCAAAACACTTGCCGTATGAGTATTGGGCAGAAGCTATTACTTGCACAGTTTACATCTTGAATAGATGCCCAACTAAAGCTGTCATGAACAGAATACCAGAAGAGGCATGGAGTGGTCAAAAGCAAACTGTCACTCACATGAGAGTATTCGGTTGTGTTGCATATGCACATGTACCGGATCAGCTAAGGAAAAAGCTTGATAGTAAGGGGGAGAAGTGTGTCTTTATTGGCTACTGTGATGAGTCAAAAGCATACAAACTCTATAATCCATCCACCAAGAAGTTAATAGTAAGCAGAGATGTGCAGTTCATTGAAGATGAAGCTTGGGATGGAAGCTTAGATAAAACAGTGAATGTGAAGACAATTGTGTCTCATGAAGAAGAAGAGGAAGGGACAGCAGCAAATAATCCTTCCTTGGTGGCTCCTCCTACACCACAGCAAGTACAACAAACCACACCACAAGCTGGAATTCGAACAGCCTTGAGAAGTCAAGGAAGAACAAATGTTGTTACACCACAAACAGCTGATGCTGAAACACCACAGGGATCAGATATACCCTCAAGTTCGGATGGAACTCCAAGCACACCAAGAAGACCAAGATTCAGAAATCTGAGTGAGATTTATGAACAAGGAGAGGTAAGTAACAATACCGGTCTGAATTCATTATTCGCTTTATATTGTCATGTTGATGACCCAATTCATTTTGAAGATGATGTAAATGAAGATAAATGGATTGAAGCAATGAATGAAGGAATTGGTGCAATTGAGAAGAGTAAAACATGGGAGTTAGTGGATCTCCCTAAAGGCAAGGATGCCATTGGAGTTAAGTGGGTCTATAAGACCAAAAGCAATGCTGAAGGTAAGATTGACAGGCACAAAACAAGACTAGTTGTGAAAGGCTACAAGCAGCAACAAGGCAGAGACTATGATGAAACCTTTGCACCAGTAGCAAGGATGGAAACAGTGAGAACAGTGTTGTCTATTGTAGCACAACACAAATGGAATATTTATCAGATGGATGTTAAATCTGCATTCCTGAATGGAGTGTTAAAAGAAGAGGTTTATGTTGATCAACCTCCGGGCTATGAAGTTGAAGGCCAAGAGCATAAAGTTTGTAAACTGAAGAAGGCTCTTTACGGGCTAAAGCAAGCTCCAAGAGCATGGTATAGCAGAATTGATGCTTATCTGATTGAGAATGGGTTTGATAAGTGTGATGGTGAACCCACACTCTACATAAAGCAGAATGACGGTAAGTTTATTATTGTTGTTTTATATGTAGATGATCTGATTTTTACTAGCAATGATGCTTCTCTCATTGCTGATTTTAAAGCAGTCATGAAAAGTGAATTTGAAATGACTGACTTAGGCTTCTTAAGATATTTTCTTGGAATTGAAGTAGACCAAAGTGAAAATGGTGTTTTCATTTCTCAAGATAAATATGTAGAAGCAGTGTTGAAGAGATTTAACATGCAGAACAGCAAGGCAGCTGTGACTCCAACAGTAGTGGGGCTGAAATTAACCAAAGAAGACAGCAGCAAATATTTTGATCCAAAACTGTACAAGAGCATAGTTGGCAGCCTTATGTATTTGACTGCAACTAGGCCGGACATTATGCATGCTGTGAGTTTAATTTCCAGATTTATGGAAAGACCGAAAGAGACTCATTGGCAGGCAGCCAAGAGAATTCTAAGGTATGTGAATGCAACGAAGGGGTTTGGTATTTTATACTCCTCTTCTGAAAGTTTCATGTTGACAGGTTACACTGACAGTGACTGGGCTGGAAGTGTTGATGATAGGAAAAGCACATCGGGATATGTGTTTCATATGGGATCGGGAGCCATCTCATGGGCTTCCAAGAAGCAACCAGTTGTGGCTTTGTCAACAGCAGAGGCAGAGTATGTGGCAGCAACAGTAGCAGCATGCCAAGCAGTATGGCTGAGAAGAGTTCTCAAAGATTTGTGTCATGAACAAGAAAAGGGCACAACCATTTACTGTGACAATAGCTCAGCAATAGCATTGTCTAAAAACTCTGTTTTTCATAAAAGAACAAAGCACATAGACACCAAATTTCACTTCATACGTGAATTGGTTAACAATGGTGAGATTGTTTTGCAGCACTGCAGAACAGAAGATCAGCTAGCTGACATCTTGACAAAACCATTAGCAAAGAAATGTTTTGATCATTTCAGGAAATGCCTGGGTATGCAGCAGTTGAAATTAAGGGGGAGTGTTGGAATTTAATTCCAACTGCAACAATGAACAGCTGGAAAAGAATCTGATCTGCAGTAAATACTCGAGGCTAATCGATGCATCAAAGTCAAGCCCGATATTTTTGCACATTAATATGCATTAAAGTTTCAGTTGAATTCCCCTGCAGACAGTCGACTTGTTTTTTGATAGAAGCATCACCGCCTTGGTGCAATAAATTCGGAGATAAACATTAGAAGATATTTTGTAATATTTTATTGTTTTAATCAGATATGTTTTAGCATATAAATATCACACAGCAGTTCTGTTTTAATGTTAGCTGAAGAATGATACAAGGTTAGCAGCAGCTGAAGAATCACACAGAGCAGAGGAGAGCACGCAGCAGCGTGAAGAAGAAGAATAATTTCAGAACAGTGAAACGCACAGCAGTGCACAGCAGAGTAGACGCAACAGCGTAGCAGAGATCAGCAAGGGAAAAATGCACAGCAGTGCAGATACCTTGAATGTAATTTTGTTTTATGGTTGTTTGCTGTGAGAGAAGGACAAACCTTGTAACAGTTAGTTTTATTTTTAATAAATACAAGTTATTTTCCTGCTGTTGTTACACCAAAAGTGGTTGACGTCAAATCACTGTTGCTGTTACACTGTAACTCAAAAAATACTTGACGTCAAAAATTTACGTCGCTGCAACACCACGAACAGCGTTGCTGCAACACAAGTTACAGCAACTGAAAAAAACTGCGTTGCTGCAACACCAGTTACAGCAAAGCGATTTTCTGTTTTTCTGTGCAAAAACAGAGTGCAAAAACAGAGCAATTTTTTGTCTGTCTGTTATGGAATTTATCAGAAAATTCCAACATTTTTCAGTCGACATTCATGCTTTTTACTTTTTCAATACTTTTCTTTTATTGGCTTTTTCATTTAGCTTCGATTTTAACAATTAATCATTTATTCTGTTCTGTGCATGGTGGGTTGAGACTCGAGGGTCTGGCATATAGGTCGCTGCACTGGAAATCATTTGAAGCGGGTCGAAAATTTGAGTTTTTTTTTCACATATAAAATTCAAATTACCTTTTTGTTTTACGCTTTCACGACGACGGATGGATAGCTCTCCTTTCTAAATTTGCAAAAATGGATTGCGAAAGGAATGAGAAGTTAATAATAAAATAAAATTGAAATGTATAAATTATAAAGGTTAATAAATTTACAAAATAAATTTTAATTGAATGGAAATGAATTACCTCGTTAATTTGAAACAAAAACATCTTAAATTACAGTGTGTATTTACTTTTCAGTTATTTAAAATCATATATATATATATTCGCATGCAAAATCATATACATAGTATAATAATATAAAATATTAAGTTGTGGAAAAAAATTATAAAGTTCTAAAGATTATTAAAAAAAAATAATAATTGAGGACGACTTTTGGAACTTACAAAGTTTAGTTGTATGGATGCCAATGATACCACTTTTTTCTTTAATGTTTTTGTCTTTTAAAATGTAAAGATTAGTTGTGTAGATGTCAATGATATCATTTTTTTTCAATATTTTTGTCTTTTAAAATGTAAATGTAACTACAAAGTTTACCAAAACCATTTATCATGTTTTTCCAAATATGTAAGTCTATATTCTATAATTATGTAACTCTATATTCTATAATAACTCTATATTCTATAATAGTGTGACAAGTGTTTTGGGAAATTTGAAATTTAGGATAATGGTCGTTTAAATTTATATGAATTTCGCTTTTATGTTATTTTAGTAATTACTTTATCCTAATTAGTTTTATAAATTACAAATTGGTTTTTTTCACTATTATCTTATGGAAAATTCACAAATTATCTTTTTTTATATTTTTCAAATATATATAACAAAAAACAAAACAAAATAAATTTTATAAAAATAACTCATCTCATATTTACTCATTATTATTTTAATTAATTTTTAAATATTTATTTTTCAAATATATGAATTATTTTTTCATTACACCATATATATTTTTTACTTATTATTATTTTAATTAATTTTTAAATATTTATTTTTCAAATATATAAATTATTTTTTCATTACACCATATATATTTTTTTCAATGGTGGTCACAAAATTCAAAATAATTATAGCATTGTCATATTATATATATATATATATATATATATATATATATATATATATATTTGAAATTTTCAATGGTTATTTTTTTTCAACTAAATTTTAACATCAAGTTAAAATTTATTTTTGTTAAATTTCCTTGGAGAGTTTTATGATCCATATTACTTTTTTTTAATAATGATAATTGAAAGATTGAAGAGCTTTTTGATCATCATGCTAACTTTCACATAATACGACCATTGAATTGAACTCAACTTTTAGTTTATAAAATGTTTTGGTTATTGTGTTTTTCAATTTATGAAGAGAGAAGTGAGTGACTTTTTGGTAAAAGAGGCTTTATATCAATAACCTAATTTTAATAATTCTTCTATGTCAGCTCTTGTTGCATCATTGTTTTTTCTTAATTATTTTTAAGTGATATATTATTTATCTTTTATTCTTGTATTGTATTATTATCTTTGTTCTTAATTATTTTTAGATATATTTTCATTTTCTACAATATTATTATATTTTCCATTAAAAAATATATATATATTATTATTATTACCAACTCATTTGTAAGAGATATACTCACATTTGTAACTAAAATCTAGCTAGAAGGATAAAAATTATTCTTCCCAACCCATGGGTACGTGTGAGCATTTTCATAAGGAATAAGGTTAGATGCATAATTAGACATGCATTAAAAGAAAAATGAAAATGGTGGCCCCTCCCTCGAAGGAGCATGTTATACATCATCATGCATTCACTGGAGTTAATGTCATGGCAATCAATGAAGTTTATGAGTTTCGTTGGTTTGGTGTGATAATTGTACTTCATTCAAGGGAGAATTACTACACCCACATAAGAATGGAAAGTATAATTGTCATGAATGATATAGGGCACATAATTTTGGATAATGGCTTGGAGGAAAGTTGGAAGATAGAAACTTGGGCATTTCTCAAGAATCATAGTGTTCTACATGTTTACGCACCTTGGATTTTATGAGCAAGTTTTTCTTGGTACTATAAGTCAATCATTCTTAGCCAATTATATTTTAAACAGCGTTCTAAGTTCAAAGATGCAGATTTTAAATCAATAAGGGGCTCTAGGTTTTTCTAGTCTCTTTTGGTCTATCCCTACCTTCTCTAGATCACCTTTTCATCCATTCCTAGTTATATTTGGCTCACTCTAGTTCATTCCAGGCACAGATGAAGCTCTAATATTTGAGTTAATTACTCCTTGGTTTAGTGGTTTTTCTAACTACTTATCATCTTCCTCTCCATACTAACAACGCTTAGTAGTAGTGACCACAATTGTGTCATATATCCCAAGAACTCCTTGGATAGAAACATACATAAGAATGGAAAGTATAATTTTCATGAATGATATAGGGCACATCATTCTAGATAATGGCTTGGAGGAAAGTTGGAAGATAGAAACTTGGGCCTTCCTCAAGACTCATATTGTTCTACATGTTTACGCACCTTGGATTTTATGAGAAAGTTTTTCTTGGTACTGTAAGTCAATCATTCTTAGCCAATTGTATTTTAAACATCATTCTAAGTTCAAAGATCTAAATTTTAAATCAATAAGGGGCTCTATGTTTTTCTAGTCTCTTTTGGTCTATCCATACCTTCTCTAGATCACCTTTTCATCCATTCCTAGTTATATTTGGCTCACTCTAGTTCATTCCAAGCATACATGAAGCTGTAATATTTAAGTTAATTGCTCCATGGTTTAGTGGTTTTTCTGACTAATCATCTCCCTCTCCATACTAACAAAGCCTAGTAGTAGTGACCACAATTGTGGCATATATCCCAAGAACTCCTTAGATAGAAACATATTATATGTAACTAGGCATAAGGGGATAAATCACATAAAATATTCTTTGAATTTTGACTTTGTAACTCTAGCAAGGTAATTATTATTTGAGAAGTATTTCTTGAATCATTATTTTCTTATTTTCCTAATTCTCATTGTCTGTTCTCTTTATGACTTCTTAGACCTAAATTGAAATCTAAGGAAAATTTTAACTCTATGGTGGATTGTCAAATGATCTAGGAGTAGACTTAGTTCATGGACTCTCTGGTGCTAGTCATACAATTCAGTTTTCATTAGCCAACAATTTTTTAAATATAGCTAAAAATTCAAAATAGAGGGTTATGAATTGAACTAGGGATTTTTAGCTTCTTTCAGAGTTTCTCAGGACTCTTCTTTTACGGTATTCTGAGTTATTTTCCATCCTTTTCCTACATATAATTGGTCAACCTTGGTTCAATTCAGGAAATATTTATGTCTTAACCTCTTGGTTCATAGTCTCTCTTTCGAATTTAAAATGATTTGGGTCCCTCGAGAATCAAATTATTATGAGATCTTTCTCTGTATCAAACAAACCCAAAAACAGTTTTGGCAATGACTCCTTAACAATAGTTTTCGCATTGACTCCTTTTATGTCATTGAGATGGACATTTCAACTAGACTCCTAGCAGAGAAGTTGTTCTTTATGATCCTATAGTGGGAAGTTTATGAAACTAATAATAAAATCATTTTCAAGGCTCTCAATTCTTTTGAAGCCCCAAGATTATCCCTTCTAGATCTAGTCCTGTGATCTACATATATATAATTTTATTTTTCCCTCATTTTTCCCTTCACTCTTTTTTGGAAGTTCACCATACCTCAAGGACGATGCTCTCATGGGAGAAGAGGTCATCAAAATAGCATGGGTCGATCAATATTCCAATAAAAATGGACAACATAACATTCAACATAGATTTATGACAACAATAGCCATCCATGGATCAAAAGGGAAATTGAGGATAGGGAGAGGGAATCTAGAATTTAACATAAATTCAGTGTAAATGAGGAGGTCTTGGATAATATTGGCAACTAGATATGAGATACATGTAGTACAAGATCAAGGAATACCAAATACATGAAAATGGTGGACATCAACTTGTAACTAAAAACCATAATGGGAAAGGCATTGGTGGAACAATGAAAGGAGCAATTAGAGATTTTGCTATGCATGGATGAGATGTATAATAAAATTAGAAAGATGGAAATCAAACTAACAACAATGACAAGGAATATTTCCAATCTTAAATTCACATATTTTGAATAGGACACAGGACCAAATGTCATCATCTAGGTGGATTCCACCACTAAATAACTATAGTCTGTGACAATCTATAATATGTATAGAAGTTACTCTATAGAAGACTTCTTTATCAATTTCAGACCTTTCATTTGGACAAAATCTATAATATTATGTTTTTAGTCTAGTTTCCCTTCTAGTAGGACAATAAGAACAACAAAACTATTTCATGTTACACATTAATACAAATTTATTGGCTAGCTTAAAGAAATGAACAACATTCCTCCCAATGAATTGAGTTAAGCCTAATTCACCTTTAAATTACATAAATACAAACAAATAATTATAATTATAATTGTAACATAAATAGTAAATCCATAATAATTAAACTAGCAATTGCACCATATGTTGCAAAGGAAACACCATAAGTGGATAGCATATGGAAGAAGAGCATAAATGAAAAACTATGTGATAAGTTATGTGATTTAACTATACCCCAATTTGAGTTAAAAATAAATATGTTAAATGGAATAAAATGACACAATCTACTCAAATAAGAGGTATGTGAAACTTCCCTTTCAAGTGCTCAATACTATTTGCTATTGTCAGTGACATGTGCTAGAGAAATCTATGTGCCTAATATGAAATTCAAAATACAGTAGTAAAACTTGTCAAGTTAATTGTTATTATCTCACTTAAAAGGTACCCAAATCAATACCATGGAATTTAGAATTTATAATTTTCCAAGTCATAACTAAAGCAATTAGTCAAAGCTACAATATTAAGTTTGTGAGCATCATTGATAATCTATCATTAAAAGATTCCCAACTTGTTATAATGGAATTTAAAAATTATAATTTTGGAGTCATAACTTCCTATGCAAGGCAATGCATAGAAAAAAAAAGGCATGAACATTAAGAGCCCGAAGATGAGAGACGTCCTTAGTGAAATATGTGTCCATAAGAAAACTTCATGACAGGAAAATGAATTCTATGTCTATTTATGTTTTAGAGGAACTAACTTCATGTCGTATAAAAATGCAAATGAAACAACAACCCACCACTGGGTGAGATGACCCATAAAAATGTTAAAAAAAAACCCTCCTTTACAACACACCAATCCTTGCTAACAATAAACCAAGCCTTATTGACAAAATGAATGAAGTTTATCATTATGCTCTTCACTAATCATAATGTTGTGATGGAAATTAAATATTGAAATGTATCATCATGGTCTATTGTAGTCATACCTTTATGGTGGAAATTAAATATGTTTTTTTTCTGGGAATGCTCGGCTACAAAGGATTGTCAGACATGTATTTGCATTACTTAGTTCTAAACAAAATGAAGCAACATTGAGCCATTACAAATGGATATTCCTAAAATTTGGTGCCTGTGACTTTTAAAAACTTAAAATTAACATGAACTATATTAGAGACAAGGTTGTAAAAGAATTTGGCCTTGCACATGCACTTTCTATGTGACTCAGCAATATGAACACATTGTTTTTGATGTAGTTGGATAATTTATTGCCTTCATCAATATTTTCTACTTCTGGCTTATTTTCATATAACCTTAAACAATTACGAATGTGCACTTTCTATGTAGACCTAGTAAGATGAACACATTGTTTTTCGATGTAGTTGGATAATTTTTTTCCTTCACCAATATTTTCCATTTCTTGCTCATTTTCATATAACATTAAACAATTACAAATATGCACTTTCTATGTAGACCTAGTAAGATGAACACATTGTTTTCCAAGTAGTTGGATAATTTGTTCCCTTCCTCAATATTTTTTACTTCTTTCTTATTTTGATATACCCTGAACAATGGTGCATGTGATAATTGATTTTGTATATAAGTTTAAAAAAATGGAAAATTTACAAACAAAATAAAGTTTTATGGTAAAATAATGTTCTACATCCCATTCCACATACATTATATAAACACATTGTTTTCCTTGTAGTTGGATAAGTTGTTGCCTTCACCAATATTTTCTACTT